>WHYT01014239.1:52120-66586 GCA_009806455.1 Tetrax tetrax
ATATATATATATAAGGAATGTCTTTCTTATATCTAATATAAATCTACCCTCTTCCAGTTTAAAGTCATTACCCCTTGTCAAAAGTCCCTCTCCAGTTTTCCTGTAGGCCCCCTTTAGGTTCTGGAAGGTCTCCCCAGAGCCTTCTCCAGACTGAACAGTCCCAACTCTCTCAGGCTGTCTTCATAGAAGAGGTGCTCCAGTTTCTGATCATCTTTGTGGCCTCCTCTGGACTCGCTCCATCAGTTACTATGAAAATAACCTCACATTACTTAAAAATAAACTTCAAAATTCTGATCCTGATTTAAAACCTACTTTACAAGTCAGAGCTGTTCCCAAAGAGATTTTGACTCAATGCATGACAGTGATAAAGACATTGCTCCTTTTTAAATTCAAAAGCAAGGTACAGCTTGAAGGTTCTGCTTAATTATAGATATATTTTTGTCAAGATCCCTTATTCCGGCAATCTGAGAAGTAATACAAGCAGCAGCAAGCATCTGACTTCCAAAGTTCTGTAAGGTATATGGTGGTAAATTGCTCATGACAACAAAAGTATTGTCCTTTATTACTATACTGTTTCTTTTTGACAGGAGAGGTCAGTAAAACAGGAAAGAATCCCAACAAAGACATTCAGAAATGTCAGTTACTGCATAGTGGGGGCATAAATGTGGAGGAAGGGTGGACAGATAGGAGAAAGGCAGGTATTATCCATCGTTCTTCTTGACATCCTCAATATTTTTTAATGGTACTTCAGTGCTTTAAAAAAAAAAACCCCAAACAACACAAATTACCCCACTTTACCCCACTTCCAGATTCTGAGACCTAAATTTAATGCACATAATAATTGATTGAAACACTGCTTGTAACTGTAGACAGAGTTTTTTCATGTTGAAGGCCATATCAATCTTCATTTTGAGGGACTAACATCCAACAGTACATTATCATAAATAATAAATCATAAATTGCTTAAAAATTGATAAAGCCTATCATTTTTACACCAATATATTACATGTCAAGCAAGCTGAATACATGATAATTTGAGATATTTTAAAGAATGGTTGCAAGGAGGGGTTTTTCCTTACGGCCAAGATGAACAGTTTATAGGCATAATGATTATATTTCGCTGTAGCTTAAAAGTTGATCAGGGTAGGGAGGGAAGCACAGCGAGTACAGATAACTTATTATTGCATTTGAGAGGTTTTTAAAACTTCCTGGCTCTGTGGCTGTCAGGCATCCTCGCATCTCTGCAGCCCACAGAATGGATTTTTAATTTTTCATTTAACTTTGACAGTTTCTACTGCCTTCAAAAGGCCTTTTATTCTTTCTGGAAACACCATTTGCATGCTAGCTGCTGTCTTTATCTTTGAAGCGCAACTGTAATAACTAATAGTGGAACTTCAACATGTGTGTAAAATGCAGTGGATTCTCAATAATATAAAGTTTTTCTGTTTAGGATGAAGGTCTGGAATTTAGGAAATCTGACATAAAACTATATTAACACAATTCTGTCTGGCCACTATCACTAACAAAATCTTGCAAAAACTTTTTAAATTAATTAGGAGACTGCCTAATTTTAAAAGTGTAGCTTAAGCACAAGAAAGGCAGTGTACAGGTGACTTTCGATGAAAGATAGACTTTTTTTTTAATACACTTTGGTTTTGTTCCACTCATTATTGTCCAGATGTTCAGCAAAATGTTGGCCATCATTCAGCAAAAAGTCCAGCAAAACTATAGAACTATTCACCAGAAATGAAGCCTGAAATTATGAACTTTATTCAGTGTCCTTCTTAACATATTTGCTGAGGTAATCACATAGGAACAAACTCTTTACTTAATCTTTAATATTTACTTCTGACAGCGTAAAAGTCTCCTGGCTACTGATTAGAGATGTGCCACAAAATAGAACTCTGAAATTTTAAAGCATGTTTCAAGAAACTTGGTATCTGACAAGTGTTGGTATCAGGAAATTTAGGGGGGAAGAGAGGAAAAGAAATATGAAATTTGGGTTTACCTACAGAAGTTAAAAGTCACAGCACCCAGAGATACTGCAGCATGAGGATTTTGTCCAGCATACTTGAGAGGTCCTTAATATTCCCACCTTAAATAGCTTTTATGGATAAAATACAGATAGAATATGAAAAGAAACCAATCATTAAGAGACATACTCCCTTTTTCTTTCCACATTCTGGGCTGTTCCATGAGATAAATGAAAAATGTATTCCCTTTTAAGGCAATGGGATTTTTGCCATTGATCGCATAAATTCAGGATTTCTCTAGGTCATCTGAATCATACATTACTTTTCTGAGAATCATTAATTTGGATGATCTTCCTTCTAGCAGAAGGAAAACAGAACTTACTGCAGAGGTATGCACTGTAGAAAAACTAACTTTGTCAGAGAGATTCACTGCAGGAACTCTCAAAGAACATCAGATACTTAAAAGAGAACTTACTGCCTCCAGCGTTTCCATATGCTGCTGGTGACGAAAGAACAGGAATAGGAGACTTTTCCAGGAATACACACAAGCTGCCTGTCACCCTGATACTAATCACCAACCAGAGAAACAGCGAGTCACCCACTGAAGGACCTGTTATCTTCCTGATACTCTACAGACATTTAGCCCAAAATGCCAGGCTTAGAAATACATTTGAGAAGTGAAATAGGTTCGTTACACGCAGAACAAACCCTGAGACCTTCACCTTTATTGTTCAATTCTTATTAATGCATATCTCCCTGAAATGGAAATAATTTTTCCCAATTCCAAGTGCAATACAAAACACAGACTATGCAATATATATGTCAACATATTTTAAATCTGCATATATATAATATATAGCAATGCATGAAATGCTTTTCCATGTTCAGAACTGGTCAAGTTTCTTTTCAAAATTCTTGGTCCACTTAGACTTGGTGGTTTTGCAAAATAGGGTGCTACTGTGAAAAGACCTAATATTGCACTTCTTTCTGTAGCAAGTGGATGCATTTCCTCTCTACCGACTCCATTAGCACCACTTCCCGCATGGACGACAGCTTTCGGCGCAGTAGCCATGATACACAGTTATTAAACTCCACTGCAGCCGTCACAGTGCTCGGCACAGGAGCTGGATAAAGTGCCTCCTGTTACATCTCCAAATACTATGGTATGGAGAATTATTACAGTCCACACTTGGGCCTGCTTTGGTGGGTTTCTAGAATCAATAACCTTATGGGAGCCCCTTGAAAATCTTTTAGTCCTACAAAATTTAAAGCCCAGTAGCAGGTGAATTGTTTCCCTGCTGCTGTCTGGGAAATTGTGTCCTTTGACCAGATGGTTCATTGTCATTATAGCATTGGAAAATTCTGTTTTCTTTCTGTAATACAGTTACATAAACCACAAATGCATGTTTGTATCAGTCATTTATATTACTGCAGGTGTGTACTAGATGCACGCACACACTCACATATATATGATAAATTAAATATATTTTTGAAGTCACCACGCCAGAAATACACACTTGGACTTGGAGCTAGAATTCACAGAATAGAATGTAATGTACTCACCTTGTGACAAAGAAAGAAAGAAAAGAATACATGAGAGATTAGAAATCCAGGACAAAAGGCAGAACAACTTTCAGTGCCTTTCCATTACAGAACATTACTATTGAAGCAGCTCAGTCTTTCATGGCGGTGAGTTAGTTTTTCAATTCTGTCAGAAGTGGAGTGATAGCCTTGAGTCCTCCCCACAGGGATTTCCCTCCTCCTTTCATTATTTTTGTGTCTCATTCTGTGGCTGACAATTAGAAATGCTATTATGTCTTGACCCATACGACATGTGAAATGCCAAAGCATCTGGTGTTCTGAGATGATGTTAAGTCACCTCAATAGGTTTCATCTCAAGTTCTAATGAGTGTGACAAAGTAACGATCCATGGAGAGGCTCATAGAGTTCTGGTAGGCCAAGAAAAAAAAAAAAGGCATTGTGTGTGGAGTTTTTGCAAGAAACTAGAACGTGCACAGATGGAAGAAGATTGATACAAGGAAATTACAAAATAAAGCATTATGTAATTTTAGCTCAGGATTCTGCACCAAGTATGTTCAGGCAAAACACCTGGGGCCAGGCTGTAGATTTGATAGCGAATCTGGAGATTCGTTTATTTACACCAGCAGTTAGATTGTGAAATATTTTGGCTTTCCTGTAACTAATAGCAGCTCCACTACTGACCTGTGTAGGGTGTTTCATTCCCTGGCTCTGATAAGGTTTTTGCACCAGGAGGTACTGTGTGTGAGAAGGGTTAACCATACTGAATCTTTCAGTTTACAATTGTCAAAAATGCACTTACTTGTCATCATATTAACTCTATTTGGCCAGACTGCAATCATATTTTCAGAGGGGTAGATCTAAATGAACTTATTTAATTTTAATGCTCATAACAGATTTCCCTTACCCTTCCTGCCACTTGCCCAGTTCTATTTTGATTTAACCTGTTATCTTTTCATCATTTAAGATGACACGGTATTTAGGGAAGTGATTGTCCATTTTCTGTGTGTTTTATAGTAGCCAGATAACGCCTCACTATCATCAAATACAAATACTCAGTATTGTAATGATATTAATCCCATCTATATTTTCATTATCTAAGATCTGAATTTACCGGTAATTTTGTATTTTATTTCTTTGTTCTGTATTTTTCACACAGTATGCTATAATGAAATGATGTTACAGACTAAATTTCTTTCTTTGCAGACTGATGGATATTCATTAGAAAACATATATCAAAATAGTGGCAATGCAATGTAAAAATTTTCAATCTTTTGCACTTAAGTGGTTAGCAATATGTTAAATTCTATGAAATGAATGGCATTAAGGTAACTCATTTGTAAAACAGATCCTACCTCAATGTTTTCATTCTGTAATCCATGTAAAAAATTTGCAGTAGAAAATTACATAGATTTCATTTGCAAATAAAATGGAAAATATTTTGCCTGTAAATTCTTAATCTTCAGCCTGTGAACAATATTCTGGACTACGAAAGAGCATGTTCTACATCCTTGCTGTGCCTCAGCCAGTCTGAACAAAGGTCTAATGAGTCTGTGAATAGTGTGGAACAAAACTCACTGATTGTCTGACTAGCTGTCTGTAGGGCAGGAAAAAATCCTATTCATCCAGGTTTGACTGGAACTGGAGTTAACTGTCAGTGCCTACACAAACCGGAAAAATAGGATTAAAGGCCAAAGAGATATTAACAGTAGACATGATGTACATCTGCTTTGACAGATGATTTTCACACTTCACAGGTTTAACTAAAGACACTTTCACAGCAGTTCTTATGAAGCTAAACTGCTTCTAAATGAAATGATTAAAAAACAACTGAGGATTAAAGCATAAAAATCTAAGCTCTCATAAAACTATTGAAAATATTAATAGTCATGATGAACAAATATAAAGTTGAGCACTTGCATACAAATTTTCAAAATCATTTGATGTCTATACATCAAAATCCTATCAATTTGTTTGTACAATGCTAAGAGCCTTAGTCATCTACTTACTTCACAGACTCCGTGAATCATTAAGCGTACACCAAACTAATTTTTACCTGTGATTATGGAAGCACAACATGATTTTGTAGGCTGTTACAATTGTAAGGGTAAAACAAAGAGAATCACCTTCGCTTCTTCCTGCTTATAAAATGCCTGCAACCAGATACCTTCCAAAAAGTATGACCTGAAGTTATCCAGCACACATGAGTACGATGCTGTTTTAGTCTGGATCAATGGCAAATAATTCAATACAGATCCATTGAGCTACCACAGTCAACTAAGTCAAGGAACTTCTTTTCTGTTGTTTGATCTGATAAAGGGCTTAGTGTCAGGACTGTTCAAGGAAATGTTACAAATACAAAAGTGTAAGTTCAAATCCCGATCCTGGGTTGTGTGCCAAAGACCACACTCAGTCAGAGCAGTGGTAAAAGACTATTTAGCTGTTTGAGCTGGGAAGTCAAAGGCACCAGGCACAGTAGTGTGCCACAAATTACAGATGTGCCTAGCTTGATGTGCCATCACCATGCTGTGAAGAGATGAGTTAAGTTCTTGAAACCAGGAGGAGATTCTGGAATCTCTTCCCTAATATATGAAAAAGATGGCAAATACTTGGTTTTTTCTGCAAGAATATTTTAAACTTTTTGTGAATGTTACAAGCATCAGGCTGGAATAATATTTACTAATTTGCATTCACATTTAACTTTTGGTGTCATGCTGTCATACTTACATAAAATATTGTTTATGAATGAAAGCCCCTAAAGAGAATATTCTAAAAATAAATGGAAAAGTAAAGGAAATATTCTTAAAATATTGTCTGACTTACTTGCCACCATGCTACAATTCAGGCTTGTGCTTTATAACATACTGCATTGGGCTCCATCACCGAGCCTCGTCCTCCATTTTCCAAGCTAGAAGATAGAGCTAATGCAACAGTGATGAAACTAATTGCCGAGAAACTAAACATCTTCTCTTCTGGTGATTAAAGAACTCTCGTTAGAGGTTCTAATATTTCTGCTTAGTCAGAATGATAGCTCCATTCTGGAATTAGTTTTTGGAAACTGCTTATATATGCAAAGATATAGTAACACAGAATGAGAAGAAGTGTAAGCAGTGCTCCAGAGAAAGGCAGAGGGAGGGAGCTCTTGTGAATGAGGTTCATTACAAAACCAGGTTTGCTCCACGGTTTGCCTGCAATTGCAGTAAAGGCAAGATTTGTGTATCATTGCTGACTGCAGCACCGGGACTCCTGAATAAATGGCCTGATCTTTATAGTAAGTGTAACACTCATACAAAAAGGATTGCTGAGCCACAACCAGAGGGCTCCAGATTATGACAAGAGACTATTCCAATAAGATCCGCTTTAAAAGCAAGTGCCATCTTCAAGACTTTTTATCTGCAGCACAGTTCTTGGTGGCTGCTTAGGAGGTTGGGCAAAGTTTATGAGATATTTAGTAATGTGGGGGAAATGTCACAGCTTAAAATTTGGAGTCATAGCAGCTGTACACTCTCACTTCAACATTATTCTCCCGAGCCATAGTTTTCATTATCGCAAATGTTTATTTTCAGTTTGATTCAAAACTGTACTCCAAATGGGATACTGATGTCCTGAGGAACTCTGTGAAAATGGGAGGTGTATTTATCCCTGAACTGCACTCATTCAAACTCAGTGAATACTCACATGAGTACAAGTCCCTGAATTAGCATGCTGTAAGTTACCACCCCACACGACAGAGCTGCCTAGTCTAAGGCCAACAATCCTTGTGCCTAAGCTGAAATCATCGCTTAGATCTTAGGTTTATTTACGTAGTGCTATTCATTCAGAAGCACTCCATTCTTCTAAAAATAACTCTGTATGTTGTATACATTTCTCAACAGGTGCTGAATGAACTTAAACATGCATCGTAAGGAAAGCGGGGTAAATCCAAGCTCAAGTGGGCAAGAGAAAGAGTCTCTAATTTGCCTGAAGCTAACCTGGAGTATCTGGGAGCATTTGTTAAGAGAGGTTTAAAAATTCAAGTACTATTTAAAAAAAATCACACATGAGAAAAGTATTCTGGAATAATCTGTTTCACAGGCTTCAAGCTGATGTATCCTAGGTGCATTACTGAACTGTCAGAAACTGCTGAACGTACTGCAGCGGCAGCCTCTAATTAATCCACTGAGTACCATTAATCCAACTGCCGATGTGTGTGTGTTGCTTGCGTAACAAATACTTTGGAAACAGCACCTTCCGTTTGAGCATAATGATGTGACTGCATGAGACACCTGGTATAATTTTTAAAGGGCACATTTGTATTTGAAGGCCAATGTATATCATATTAAGGGGGCATATATTTTGCATGTCAGCTTTCTGGAGGACAGTTTTCCACATTTAACTGAAACCCCTTTATATATATTTCTGTTAATTTGTTAACTCTTCTATACACAAGTCTTATGTGGAATTCATGCTCTAGTTGTGATTTCTTTCCTCCTGACCATTCACTGGTCTCATGCAGTATCATTTATCTGTCAACTCTCCTCATCCCCACTAACTTATTCATGAGTAATTTTTAGAATTTTCTTCCAAGTTTTTAGCATCATAAATTTGAGTCATCTGACTTAATTCTTCAAAGACGTGTTTTCTTTTTCTTGTTGACAAGATGAAATCTAGAACATCCAATCTTCCATGTGGATGCTGTATCTTATAGAGACTACTGTTGTTCTCACAACAGTTTTTTTGTGAATATTCCCACTCATAAATCCTGTTGTCAGGAGTATTTCTAGAAAGCAAATGCAAGAGGCACCAATATGGTTCAAATAAATTCAGCTCAAACAAACAGTCTCAAATCACTTTTGTTTAAAGTCTACTCAGCTGCACGTGAGATTTCTGAAGCATGTTAAATTTCTTTATAGTCACTACACTTTGTTGTTTAAATCACTTAGAAGTTTTAATGATTTCCCTTATTAAAGCTGCATTTCAGTAATCCAAACAGTCTGAGCATGTCCCTTGTTAAAGTTGTATCAATAACCTTACCTCTGTGTGCTATGTTTGAATAATCTGCAAGCATACTAAGACATTATTTTATGTGGCATTTGCGATATATTATGCATATAGATTAAAGTGGCAAAAGTTTTAGCCTCATCAGTGGAGCCTCAAAGGAGCAGTTATGGTATAACTACACGGTCTCAACCAGATGTAATTCTTTGGGCCAAAATTCAAAAAAGTCCACAGTGTATTTCAAGTATTAATTCTCAAGTCTATTGCTGTGGCGTTTGAGTACGTCCAGGAAATAATTTCCTGAACCAGAAGTAAAGGGCCACAAATAAGATACATCAAGGAGTCCTTGTTTTGATGAAAAAAAAAACCCCAACATTTTACCCTTCAATTTCAGTTAAAATTATTCCCTGTGAACTCCAGCTTAAGAGAGAGATTCAGGATATAATATACTTGTTGCTTCCAAAAATCAGTTTTACCAATGACAAAAATTAAATGTTTGAAAAGTAAACTAGAACAAGAAGGAAGATATGCCATTTATGTGAGATCAGATGGCTTTATCATTTACACTTGTGTCACAATGAGAAATTCTACTTTGTTACCAGAGTTATACCCGTTCTGAAGAAGCCAAAGTGAAAGTAAATATAACACACTAAATTTCAGTATAAAAATATAATCTTCTCTGCCTAGGACACTATGTGATTCCACATCATTTGTAGGATTTTGTAGCTGGGTGAATTTAACTGGATGTAATAACTCTTGACATACGAAAGGATTCTGACTTACTGCTTTGGTCTTCTGGTCTTTAGTAAACATAACTCCATTGACTTATTTTCAGCAATCAGCTCACTAGCTTTCCTCTGTAAAATTAATTGGTTAGTTTGGTCTGCAGAGATAAAATAATCAGTTTCTTACACCCCTGTGGATAGAATCAAAGTCCTCTCTAGTCAACAAGAGGGTGATTAGGGCTTTGAGCATACAGATAAGCTTATTACAGCAGACATGGAATCTGTTCAGAGTAACAGTTGCAGAATCTGCTTATGCACTTATAACACTTGATAGGTGTTCTTCTAATCTGCTGCCAGGGACTGAAGCCAAATGCAGATCAGACGTTTTCCTATTATTTAAAACTTTAAGTACATATTAGTAATCTAATTACTATCTACTTAATGGCACTGGGACAGCCTATTAGTCTATGCAAAAGGTGTCTGTAGAGAAGAAAATCTAGCAGTTTTCTTTCAAAAATATTTAATGAAATGAAATTATTCAGTTGCCAAACATGGCTGATCTCCAGAGGTCAGTAAGGATCCTAGTTCTGCCTCTGTACTACATTAATAATGTGTTCTTGCAGCTCTGTCCTAGGAAGGCTGCTCAATAGTTATCCTTCCAGAGACTTGCTTTGGTAGCTTTCTAAAACATTTACGTTTTTATGTATTTAATGAAAGTATTTTTAATAATATCTGAGTAAAAGCAGACAAAAGAAAACATACATGAAAACTCTCCTTGACAGCACCTTTCTTTCAAAGATTTAAGAATATGTACAATTATAATTTCATATGGAGCTACAGGAAGCTAATGACTGAGACACATCAGGCTGTAGTTTGGAAATACCTGGAGTGTGAAGAAAATCCCAAAAGGGAAAGGAGAAAACATTTGGGAATGAACTATCTAGCAGACAAGCACATCTCAGAAAGCTGTCAAGTAACATCTACTTTTGAATGGTCAAATGGTAGGAATTCACAGAGAGCCAGCAAATAATTCAGTTACCCAGAGAAGGAGCTTTAATGTAGAGAGCTACACGCTATCTTAGAAGAGAACCGGGAGATGACTCAACCATACTTCTCTACTATTAGTTTTTCATTCTCTAAATGCAGAAAATATAGTAAAAACTATGATGTCCAGATTATCAACCTCACAAAAAAAAGAACATGCATGTCATAGCAGCAAAAAAGCTGCCAAGGTCTATTAAGTGTGTTGAACAGAGTAGAATATTCCCTAATCCACACCAGTTTTCCAGCTGTTTGGGTTGTGCAGGATAGCCTGTTACACATGCCCTGTACAGTCACTGTATGACTAAACAATATCTGTCTTAACACCCCCATTTTTATGCTAAATTCCCACAACTATAGAGACTCAGTTACTTGTATATCATACTGATATGAGTCAAAATTTACAGGTCTTTCCATTTCCAAATATGCCTCTGAGATATCCTCATAGCATTTAAAAGGTGTTTTTTCACTGTACACATATTAGCATACTATGAAAGAAAAAATTTGCATATCAAATGGCGGAGATCAATTAGCTGCCAAAGAACCAGTCTAGACACAAGCGCCTGACACTTGTAATACAATCAAAGCCAAGCTGGCCAAATGCTGCTGCTAACTCGGTATGGGTTCTCAGAACAGCAGCAGTAAATGTTCATTCATTGCCCTCTGCACCAGCAGTGCAGGAGCTGATTATCATCTGCTTCCGTTTACTGCTATTGAGCCAAACCCTAAATGAGTTCACAGATTCAGTGACTGTTCTTTTGTTGTCTATGTCTATTGACTGTGTTTTTATTTCACAACTGCCACACGGTTCCAGTAACTCCTGCACTTACTCCTGAGGTCTCTTCAGCTATGGCTTAGGAGCTGGCTACTTCTCCAGACCTGCCCAAGCCAAACAGAAAGCTCCCGCAGAGGGGTGCACTCCTGGTGCACAATACAGTTCAGCCGCAAAAGTTCTGCTGTGTCAAGGCTCTTTGAGGTTTTGAAGGAGTCTGAAGAGGATTTAACTCATGATGATGAAACAGGGCCAGAACACTGCACTGCACAAAGCAGAGATCAAACATGTTTGCCCTCAAAAGAAGCATAAGAAATTGTGAGAGCTGCAATGCCTTGGTGAGCTGCGAATGAACAGCCCGAGGCAATACAAGTCCGGAGAGCAGCAAATACAGCAAAACAGCAGCCAAGCACCTCATTCTGCAATCTATGACCAATTTCTCAGGAGATTTTCCTACACCTAAAAAGAGAGAAGGAAGCCTTTTCTTTTAAAGGAAATTTAATCAAATCAGAGATCAAATCTTCCTCTGAATTCACCATACAGTTGTATAACAAATGCCTTCTGACAGCTGAGATTCTTCATTCATCACTGCAGCTTTGCCTTCTTTGAAAAACTTCTAGCACTTTTGCCTTAATCACACTTCCAGTGACACAGATGGCTCACATACCCATTTCCTTCCGTGGGACAATAATGTTCAAGGTACAATTATCAAATTTCTGTCTGCAGATACTATTTAATACAGAGTCATATTATATGACCATGCATTCAGGAAATGAAGGCGACTATCTCGTACTGGAATTTCATCCCTGTGTTAAAGCAGAGACAATCCAGGACAGAAACTGCGGTTTAGTGGCAGTGGTTTAGCAATAGATTTATTCACATTAAAAAGGGAAAACCACACAAAAGCTAAAGCTTGCTATGACTTGGTTACTTTATGAGTCCTACAAAATATTCTCCAACACAGCATTTTTCTCATATCTCTTTTCACTTCACCTGAAGAATAAACACCAGTTCAGCACAGAAATTTATCATTAGTTTTATATGCTTTGTTTTGAACTATATCTCAACAGGATGTGACAGACAATAAATACTAGTTTCTAGTCCTCAACTGGAACTCCCTTCTGAAAAAAACTAGCCCTACAAATTGATTATTTTGGGAAAATAATTCTGGTTTCATCTTTTACTAAAATATGCAATGCTTATGTTTTTCTTTTTATATACTGCAAACCCACCACACCATCTTATCTCAATGCCTTATATGTATATTCAGCATTATGTACTGATGCCACTACTATAAAATATAAAGAAGTTACTTCCACCGTTGACCAACTCTTAGATCTATGCAAAGACTAATACAGTTGTTGCCAAGAAAATCCAAGGTTAACCCAGCCTTCACTCCTAAGATTTCACTTTGTGGTTTTCTGATAGGCATCACCTTTTTCACTGTTAGAAAAGTGAGTGTTTGTCTCCTAAGTGATATCTGGAACCTTATAAAGATTCATATTGTGATTTTCAAAGGAATTTACGAAAGACAGCTCATTTATACTTGCGTCTAGTGCCTAAGATATACTAGCATGCACCTTATACACCAAGGAAGCCAAACTGGAAGGGATAAAGAACTCCTAAAGGAATGGAAGTTAGTGCCACAACACAACTTCAATGATTTGTTTCGTTAGAAATGTTGGGGGGCTGAGGGGTGGAAGGAAATAATGTATTTTTATTTCTCTTACTATTGTCAGTAGTGTAGATTTAATGTAATAACTATAAGTCACATAAGATAAATTTACAAGCATTATCCCGGTACGAAAACACATAAATATGTTCATAATTTAGACATTTTGAAAAAAAATTATCTCTTACTTGTCACAAATCTAAACATCTGCACTGAGCTTATACAAAATACTACAAATTGCTAAGAATCCCTGAATATTCATTTCATTTGTTTGTGCTTAATTTGCAGCATGATGGCTTATGCTAGTAATTATACAAAATCAACAGTTCTGAACACAGATGAAGACCTTCACAGAGTCTAACAGAAAGTGTAGTACTATGTAACAATGTAATTCATTTAAAATAAAAAAAAAAATACTGGCATCATTTCAAAAAAGTAAAGTGCTCTGTACAGCTGGAAGAAGCATTTATTATTTATACTCTGGAGGCTTTTCATTCACATCTACCAACATGTTTACCGTTTGGAATGAAGATGAATTAGCAAGGCAAAAGCCAAAGATTTTTTTTTTTCTCCAATAAACTTCAAATCCAGTAATATTCAGGCCAGCTATTGATATTCTTCCTCTCTAGTGACTGACAGAGATGTGAGAGGCTTATTAAGGTATGTTTGGATCAAACTGGTAGATGCTATGTCACACTATAATTTCTGAATTTGGATTTGGATAGATATCTGAGGTTAAATGCTAGAAACACACTTAAGATTGCCAAGGGAGGTTAGTGTCATGAATAATGTATTGCATTCTACAACAGAGAAGCCACCACATGAAGCCCATTACTTCTATCCATTTAACTGCTGGTCCACCATACAGAGCATGGATTTTTCACACAAAAACCTGTCTGGGGTTTTTGGCTGCGGACACATGGCAAATGAATGCTCAGAGCACCATTCTGTCTAAGTCAACAGTGTAAGACGTTATCAAACCTGCAGAAGACCACACAGTTGTTTTAAAATCTGCCTATGTGATTTGTATTATATAATGCTTTTATTAGACACAGCAATAAAATACATGCACTGCAACTATGGATGTACTCAGATGCACAGAAAATAACATTTCAACAAATTATTGAGAACCATTCGACTGTCTCTCAGTGGAGATAATGGCTGGTGGAAAGCACTTGTCATCTAAGCTAATTAGTCTTCACCTTATTTCCCATTGTAAAAATGTAAATTCTCCTTTGACCATTAAGATAACACTGGAATACTTCAACTTCTATAAAATATGTTTATTCTATTTGGAACAATTTCTGCATCTGCATCTCAAGCTACAACCAAACCAGCCTTGCCACGGTTGCTTCCCAACCAGTGAGGAGCCTCTGCTTCCCAGGCACTTTACTTTTGACCTTAAAGCTCACTGAACACTTAGAGCTTCTCCTCTGAGCAGTTCTAAAATCTAGTTTGCCGAGGGCCCTAATCCCAGGATATGTTCAAGACATGCTGTGGCCAGGATAATACAGAGTTGGTAAGTTTTTATTTTAAGATATAGGTACTTTTTTTGATATGTGTGTTTTAATAACAGCCTGGAGATCAGAAAACTTTTCCAAGTAGTGAGAGACCTAGATTTGATTTCCTCAGTAGCCTGAAAGGCTGCAAACCACATCTCCACCATCCCAGGAAAAGCTTCCAGGCTGTGTCGGATCTGGAGAGCAGGCAGCCTCCTCCTTTCCTGTGCAGCAATTGCTCTGCTGCACAGAAAGGATGCAGGACTCA
>WHYT01014239.1:66606-82392 GCA_009806455.1 Tetrax tetrax
AAAAAATTTCCTTAAAGAAAAAAAAAAAAAAGAAAAAAAAAAAAAAGGAAAGTGTGTTATAAAGAGAGAACACTGTGTTTGGCTTCATTAGTGCTCAGAAACAATTACACCTCCATTGCATGAACAGTGGGTGAAAAAGACTGCATATAATACGCTATCAGAAGGTAGCTCACATTGTCTGTCTAACAGGGCTCAAGATGCAGGAAAAGGACACAGACATATGTATGTGTGAAGACAGGCTTCTTTTACTGATAAAAAGACCAAAAAAGAAAATTCCACTTTGGACTTGAGTTGGGTTCCCTAGTCTCTAGCCCCAGCCCAGCATAAAGACAAAGCACTGAATATTCTGGACATCCTCAAGTATAAAAGGAAGGTGCATATTCACATTAGGAGGGATGTAAACATTTTGACAGATGATGAATGATTAATACACAGCAGTATATAGCTGGGTCCCAAGGGTGGAGGTAAGGAGACAGCATCTGGCTAACCATGGGGCTGTTAGGAGTTATTTTCTAACCTGGGAAATAAGTTATGAGCCAAAGTTTTCTAAAATACAGACCATGGAGGGAAATACTCAGGTTAGAAGACTAAAGATAAGTTGAACAAAAAACGCTTAAAATTGGAAATGTCTATATAAAACTATATAAAAACAGGACAATGACAAGTCAGAACATGGACAGCACCTTCTTTAAATAACGTTAAAAAGAGATTAGAGCTTAATAAAGCTGAAATAGAAAACAACAAATAAGAATCAATTTAAACTCCCCTCCTCATTTAACTAGTACTACTGCAAATTCTCTATACTGCATTACACAAACTTCTGTCCATCGGTCTAACAAATCAGATTAAATGTTTCTAAGCACTCCCCAAGCTGAAACTGAGGTCATGCACGAGATTATTCTCCACAACTTAAATGACTATTGCATTACAATAAGTCAAAGCAATGCAGTGTGGGTATGAACAAGGATATGTATTCACTAATGTAGGATCAAAATATTCGTGTTGGGATGGATGTTGATTACAGGTTTCCAACAATCACATTTTATTATATCTTTGTGAATAACACTGTGCCTCCAAACTTAGTAAAACTTTCTCTGGTACAAAAACTGAAGCTGTCCCAAAGAGGAGTTTGCAGAAGATGATTTCTTCAATACTAGATGTCTCCTGCATTTTGCTATACCAAACGTGAACATGGAGTAGAGAGCAGGGAAAAATATTCCTAAAACCTGCAATCCCTATATGGTACTTCTGACACTAGTACAGGTTACAACAGTAACACTTGTGTGTTTCAAACTGTAGCTTGAACTGCTGTTGACAATCTAGAAGTATATAATGCCAGTTTTCTTCCCCTTCTTCCCAGATTTTGCTTTCCTTGCCTATAAAAAGACACCGTAACAATTCAGATTATGGCAACACAAACCTCCAACATTAATATTAAAAATCCATTAATACTCAAAGCTATTCAAAAGGGAAAGAAACAGCTTACATTCCTCTGGGAGACCAGTTGAATAGGTATGCTTTGCTGCATTTCAAGAAGTCACAAGATTGTTATGGTACCTCCAAAGCAACAACTTCCAAGTACTACAGCACTGTTGGCAAACGCTCGCCAATAATCCTTTCCCAGCCAAATTTACTAAAGCCAAATCCAATTCAATTCTCTCTACTGTTGTAGAATGCTGTCAGGAGAAGGATAGCATCTTAGACATGTCTTTTTCCTGTTTATTCAATTTCAGAAAACAGATATGCTTCCCTTACAATAAATCTATCTTGGAAAAATCTATAGGACTAGAAGAATTTCATTGTTCTGTCAATATTTCAAAAGAGTAAAGAGCGTAACAGATACTGCTATGAGACATCCACCTCAATATTGACTTCAAGGAAAATCACGCAATATCTGATTAAAATTATTACTTACTCTTAAAGGATTAATTATATTTTATAGTACTCAACAGGTTTTGGGAGAAGATAAGTCTTGTCAGATCAAATACTCCCACCAACAAATGGCAGCAACTGTTAACAACATATTTCTGAACATGTTTTAAGCTTTGAACTTAATACCACACAAGATTCTGATTCTGAGAGACAGGAATACAAAGAAGTTACATGGCAATATTAAATTGGAAAATACTTTCCTGATACTATAGTTCTCAATCAGTAATTATCAATTATTTAGGGTAAAATGTTACCTAAAGGACTGATGCAAAGCCCATGAGAGAAGGTATTCTTATACTACAGAGTTAAAGCTGGTCATGTTTGCAAAAGGAGTAAGGATGAATAGAATGGAAAAGAGTGAACAATAACACAATACAGTTTGCTTGCTAAGCTGGACTCAAAGGGTTCTTCTAAACAGCCAAATACAAGGCTTGCAATGTCAAAATGAAACACTGTAATCCTTGACTCTTGAAAGGATCTGAAGAATTGTCAACAGTAAATATCTGAATATGAGCTACCAATTCACAAGTCGAACCAGTCGCTGAAATTTATGATCCGTGGTTTTGTAGAGAAGCACATTAGATGGCCATTATTCAAAATGTTACTACTTGTAAAATCTGTAAGTAACAAGTGCTACAGAAATCATTTGTGCTGAGTTTCTCCCATGTAATCTTATAATATATTACATCAATCATAATGCTGCTGTTGCCATTATTGACAGATTTGTAAATTGGAGTTTTTTTAATGTCTTTGCAATTCTAACTTTGATACCTGGAGCACATCAGGAAAAAAAATCTATAGTAGACAGCTATGGGCTTGTCAAATATCTCACATTTGATTTAAAACAAAGCTGCAATGGGTTTGATCAATGCTGTACTATGCTGATCCTGGACACAATTATTAAGAACATTACTAGCATTTCTATAAACAAACTTTCGCAATTGTCCAAGTAAAATTACAAATCTGTAATAACAGAAACTTAAGGAGCCAAGTCAACGCCAGCTTACTTCACTGTATTGTATGGCTACACAAAGCTCATGTATCACTTCTTTGTAAACACTCTGTTGGCCTTGATGCAGTGTGGCTTCTCACAGTACAAAAATTAAAACCTTTTTATTTATCACAATGAAAGGCAGAAGGAAGGAAAAACAATGCTATTCACTAAACCTTCCCTAATTAATTTTTACACATTTTTTTACCCAGTGAAGTACAACATAATAGCTAAGTATAACTGTTACCATTATTCCATTTTAAGATTACCAAAGAAGAAAATGTTGCAGAATTTGTATTAGATTGAAGGAAGGATGTACAGCTATTTTCTGGCATGTTTATGGCATAAATAGAAGGAAACACAGATTAAAAGACCAAGCTCTGCCATTTGCAACTGTAAAATAGAGATAGACTGAAGAATTAGGAAAAAAAAAACAAAACAAACAACTTTCAAACCCCTAAAGATTGTGGTTTGGAAGCATCTTTCTGGTAATATTTTGTATTATAGTAGATATTTGGAGCAGTGATACAAAGCAAGTCTGTTCTTTTTCCTGAACACAAGACACAGCGTACAGCAGTGATGTTTAAAAAGCAGATCAGAGTATTCTCATCTTCCATTTTAGGAAAAGGCTAAAGGGATTTGTTTATCTCCAATGGCATCTCCACTTTTTCTAATTCTATTAACTAACTCTGCCAGAAATTATATCTAACATAAGCTCACTTACGAGGGTAAACATTTGTCTTTGTGACAATGCAGCATACACAATGTGCCTGGTATTTTCAAAGCATTTTCCCAGGCGCATCACTTGTACCCAGTTCCACCTCACCCTTTCCTCTGATTCTGCGTGTTTCTCGGGATCA
Organism: Tetrax tetrax; assembly: GCA_009806455.1. Classification (NCBI taxonomy): domain Eukaryota; kingdom Metazoa; phylum Chordata; class Aves; order Otidiformes; family Otididae; genus Tetrax; species Tetrax tetrax. Next base: position 70,390 of record WHYT01014239.1, read on the forward strand.
AAGACAAACCATTACTGTTTTCTGCACACTACACAAAACTGTTCACTCAGGAGCATTGCTGAAGGTTATGAAAAAGTGTCTTTGTTAAGTGGAAAAACAGACTGTCCAGTTCCTTTCTGTTCTCTGTAACTAGATTATAATAGTTAATTTTGTTAAGAACAGATTTCTAAAGTAGTGCCATTATCACTGTCACATGATGAGCAAAGTGCAAGGGAGAGCTGGAAGGGAGAGGATACCGTCAGCAGGGCTCAGTATACTCTGTAGGGCTTGGAAATGTGAGTAATAATTGAGTAATGCTTTCTTAGACAGAGCAAAATGTACTTCCCACCAGCTGGAATCACTGAAGTTTTGCAGCATGTTTCACACACCCACTTCTGCTGAAGGATATTTAAGAAATACTTCTACTAAGTTCTAAAAATAAATAGCTTAAATTCTGAGTTTACTGCAGAAGATTTTTATAAAAGAGTACCACAGCAAACTTCACACTGATATCATAACAAATGTTTAAATCTCATTAAATTCCAGAAAGTACTGAAGCATTTATTTCATTTGAGTAGTTTAAATCAACATATAAAATGCATGTAAAAAGCATGTAGGAGCAGATTCTTAAATGGTTTTCTGACCAAGGAAACTATCTTCAACCCAGAAATAAAAACTAAATTCTGGAACAGGAATAACTATAGACTGAATGTGACTGTTTAACCTCAAAGAGAAACCATTTCCAATCTGTAAAAAAGAAAATTGATCCAATCTGATTGCAAAGCATTTTAAAAAATTAGAAAATAAGCAATCCAAAGTTTAAAAGGACGAAATGATCACCAGATCCACTTCTCTGAGGGTATTCTCATGCAATGAGAAGCGGTATTTCAAAGCAGATAAATAAGAACAGGATTATGTTTTATTATGTTGAACACTAACTCCTAGCAACTAAATTATAGAACAGCATCCTGTAACACTTTTGCCAGGATCAACTGGAATCTTCAAGCAGCTTTGTACTGCTACCCCTAGTTTCACTTAATAAACTAAAACATAGAAAATGAGGTGAAATGCCAAACCACTCAGGAGAGCCAGGACTAGTGACCTCTCTTTCAGTTAAGTAACCAAACCCTGCTGCCTTCCAACAGTTCTTACAAAGTACTGACAAAGGCCTTTAACAGGCTTCTGGTGTTCACTCTCTCCGAACAGAGTTCATTAAGACAAAAGCTTTTATTTTTAGAATTATCAACATCTGGTAATAGGCTTAATAATACAAAGTATCTCACAAAATTACTGTGTTTTTATTGCATGTTGGTAGTTAATGCTTACATTGATATTAGAAATCATTCCTTCTTTATATATTACTTTTTCTTCTGTATTTTCACTTCTTCATTATCACAATGTACCATATTTCTAGAAAGCACCGTTTCCTAAACTAAAAACAGTTTCAGAAAATAGACCTAACAAAAAGTCCCTGGCAATTGAATAAAAATTGGGTTTTAAGAGTCTACACTAAAATTGTTATGGAACTACCTTATTCCTAAAAACAATAACCTTAAAATTCCAAAATCCTGTAATTAGATTATGTTCAGTTGATTATTTTGATTGATAAGGAAACTGTTACCCATGAAAATATTAATCTTATTAACTAAAAAAAAAAAGAAAAAAGAAAGAAAAAGAAAAAACTGTATGGCATTAATCTCATGAAGCCATTCTAAATTATACATTTTATTATGCTACAGTGATTTATACTCCCATTATCTCTTACACCCACAAAAGATAAAGCAAGTGTAAATCTGTCTTTCTCCATGCAGGGAATTTCATAATACTGTATTAGAGAGGTGATTATTCTATCCTCACATTTCATAACAGTGTTTTCTTAACAACCAGAAGCACTCTCATTTAATATGAAGACAGATGTTTTGACTGAGAGCGACTATGGATACGTGCTGAAACTAAAAATGAAAAAAAATAAATATTGAAATATACATTAGTCCTTATTCTAAGGGTGATCTTCCACCACCAAATAAGATGCTTGGCCAAGATTTTCTCTAAATATTTGCAGCAGCCGAAGGGATTACATTTTTATGCAACTTTCATAAATTACATTTACTCAAATTGCAAAACATTAAATTATTTCTTCTGTTAATTTTACATAAGGTAGGGCCATCACATTCGTGCCAATTTACACCCATATAAACAACAGAAGTACAGGCTGATTGCGTCTAAATTTAGGCACAATTTTTAACAATGCAAATGGTATGAGAAGAAATTTTTGTAAATATGTCAAATTTGGGTTTGATATATTTTCCTATATCATCCCACAATATGACATACATCACCAATTCAGCTGCGATGGGCTTCTGACTGAAAAGTTACCTGCCATCCATTTGCAAATGGTAACTACTTGCTCAAACTATTAAAAAATTTCAGCTGTCACAGTGTTCCCTGGAGAACAAGGGGGTGTCTCTGGTAGATACAGTCAAGACTTTTGGGTCACTATAGATTAAATTAATACTGTGACTTAGAGATTTAATGAGTAAGCCAGTTTAACCATTAGAAAATAATATTAAGAACTCAAAAAAAAAAATCTTTATTGGTAATGGAAATAGTTGTAGGAAGATTATAATAAAACAGCAATATTTGTAAATGGAAACATCCTAGGTTTCACTCAATAGCGCTAAAAGGCCATTCTTTGTTCTGTAACACTTGTTAAATTCACAAATTGCATAGTAACTGAAATGTAATTAATGGAGATGAACTGCAACATGGTTATACATGCCATTTTATAGACGTACATTACAGGTTTTCATATGAACTAACATTTTCATGCAAGAAAGCGGATTTTAATGAATTGCAAAACCGTGTACTTGAAGCAGCAGTAACACACCTTAGAGAATACTCTGATCTTGATGCCTGAGCAGGTTTGCATACAAAACAGTACTCCTCAAAATGAAAATATAAAACTCTGGCTTTTCAAGTAAAAATTATAATACACAGACTGAATTTTTCATTGAAGCTGAGATGCAGCCAATACAGCCGGCAGAAGATGGGAGCACATTCCCTCCTCTGTCCACAAACCCTGCAGCCATCTCAGACCCATGCAATGAGGGGCAGCCTAGGGAAGCCCCCCAGGTCATCCCAGCAGCTTGTAATCACCTGTGCCCAGCCATACTCCAGCCAAATGCTTTTCAATACCTCTCCAATCAAGTAACCCCTGTTCTAGCTCTCTCTCCCCAGGAGAGTTTTCCACAGGGAAATCCCCAACCATCTGGTTAGCTCAGCTTTCCACTAGCTTTGATCCAACAAAGTGCCTCAAAGCAGTAAGAAGGAAGAGAAAAAAAAAAAAAAAAAAAAAAAAAAAAAAAAAAAAAAAAGGATAGATACGCCTCTCAGTATTTTGCATATATTGAATCAAGATTCCCATCCTAGTCTGATTAACGTAAATGCAGAAGAGCTTAACCAAGTACAGGGATACAGGTCAGGGAACATTATTGTGCTATTCTGTCCAATATTAAGCACAGCTGGTTTTTAAGTAAACAAAGAAAATAACAACACTGTGGAAAAAAAAATACTCAGCTCCTATAAATCAGCATAGCTTCACTGAAGTCAACCGAGTTATGAAAATTTTCATCACCTACAGATTTTCTCCAGTATATAATGAAAAGTGTTCTGTTTGCTTCCCTGGCTCTCAGCTCAAGCTCTATATGAATGCAACAGAACTTTTTTTCCAAAATGAGTATGAACACGTTTCCTCCCAAGCCACATATTCTTAACTTCTATACACTGCACATTGCCAAGATGACTAAAAAAGCTTTTAAAAGTAATTAAATGGTTTTTTTCAATAAAAATATAAATGACACTTTTCTTACACAACTTAGAAAACTCACCTCATTTTATTGCCATTTATTGTACCAAAATGCTAAAAAAGCAATTTGCTGTAGAAAATAGTTCAAAGGATAATATACAGTACTGAATAATATGAAAAAGGAAACTTTGAGACAGAACAAACTGCATCTCTGAGAAGGCCACCCAAAATGATATGGTATGACTGATTTTAGCCAAGAATAACAAGGAACAAGATACCAATAAAGTTATGATTAAAAAATTAAGGGTCTGAACACATGTAACTAACTGTGATCTTGGAATCAAAGTTGTTCTTACGTTAATTTTATGGATTGAAATTTATGTACAAATATTTGGATTTCGGAAGAGAAAACAGACTAAGTTCTCCTCCGTTAACAAGCAGGACACACTACACCACAGAATCCTGAAGTCTGTGTATATTATTGCATTGTCTCATGAAGAAAAACTTCTAAGCAGACAAAGGCAGGCACTTATTCAATTTCAGATAATGTACACAGTGTGTCTTGAAAAGTATTATTGACCTGTAAAGTCAAGTTAGCATCAGAATTAGATCTGTTTGTATTTATTCAACTCAACAAATCCTTGTGTATATGCTGAAACACTGGGTTGTTACCTTGCTTTTCACATGATCTCTTCTTTCAGTGCACAAAACAGCCATTCCTCATTGTTAGGCTTGCTGCAGGAAAACGAAGAGTATCCTTTTAATATAGAAAATGTTGGATTCCTAAAGGCTTATTTCTGCTTCACTGAAGCCATTACCAAAATGTCAGCCAAATCCAGTGGGATCACGATTAGTCATATTAAATGATGCCTGAAAGTCTACAAATCTTTGTGGCTTACTAACACTGCTTACAACAGCGGTCAGCGTAGAGGGACAACCTTACCTTATTTCTAACAAAGTCACGTGCAAGCCCATGAGTACGTACTACTCACGAGTCACAGAGCGACATAGTCTCAGTAGACCTGGTGACTGAGAGACTAGCTAAAAGAAAAGCAGCTTTTCAACCAACTGTAACCAGCAAGGTTTCCTTCAGACAGTTTAAAATGTAAATGCAGGTTTTGTTAATGTCATAGCAAGAACAGCATTGTTTTGAGGAAACAGAGCTTGTGAAGTTAAGGTTTATAATGGCAATTCTAGGAATTCACCAAGGAGCAGGATACCATTCACAGACATAAACAGAACAGTTTCATGTCAAGAATTATGAGAAATGTAATTCTATTTTTCTTTTTTTTTTTTCATTTTTAATAACTTAATCTGAGTAAGAACTTTACTTAATGTAAAGTTAAGGCCTATCCTAATTTTGCTTTTGGTGCAATTTCTATTTATAGAAACAGATTACAAGATATATTGCAGCAGGAGACAGAAAACAGAAAAAGATAGAACATCAAATTAATAGAACATTAAAGACAGAACATTAGGAATTCTAATGTAGAGAATTTGTGCTAAGCTACCTTAATTCGTATTGGTAAAAATATATAACAATTAAAATAATTTCAAAAAACAACATTGGAATTACAGTGGTATCAACTAGTAAAAAAAAAAAAAATAGGCTCAATGTGGTTAACAGTATAACGTTGCTAGAAGGAAACAATAAATCTAGAAATTCATAGCAGAGGTTCTCTCAGAACACTTACCACATTCTGGTTGGAAACTATCGTGGCGATGTTTGTTTTCTTCAGGAAACTAGGAACAGTTGGAAGTAAAGGAGGCAGTACCACACACAGACAGAGAACCGGCCCAGACCTCTGAATTCACTGGTTTTCCTTCTAGCCGTATCATTAGCTTTCCAGGTGACCTTGGATAAATTGCTTCTTTTCTCTCTGTGTCCATCTTCTCATCTGCAAATAGGTCAACAATCCTTTTTTAAATCCACAGGCAGAAAGCGCTGTAAGAACTATCCTTTCCCACCACGAATACCGAGTGTTCGCAATGGAACAATGGAGCCTGCAAGATATTCTAAGCAATATTTTCATGCACTTAATTTGTGCTTAGTTTCTTAACACATTTCTGACCTGTAATCATGTGTGTTATTTTAAAAGACATATGACCACAATCCATGATATTTAATGATTAAGGAATGTTAATGTAGTTCTCTGTACCCATATTCAACATACCTCAGTGCCCCCTGGTACACTTGGGTCTCCATGTTTGATTGCAAAATAAGCAATAAACCCCCATCAAATAGCTGAAGCAGAATGGCAGTTATCAAATAAAACATCTACATAAATATTTAGAATATATACCACAACCACAAGGGCATTTTACCTCATCCACCATGCAATGATCAAATATACATCATTTTAACTAGTGAGCAATAAATTCTGCTATAATTATAGATTTGAAAATCTACATTAAAATGGCAAATTGCGGAAAACAACAGAAAGTACAAAGTGCAGAACATATTTTATAAGTATGGATGTTTAAATAGAATACAGAAATGCTGGAGACTGGTAGCAGTGTGCTGCCCAGTCCCTCACGCAGTCTCCGAGCAGGCTGGATTCAGGGAGGGGAATGATTGAACAGAACTGGCGGTGGGATGGCTGCACAGCACTTCTGCTCACACCTGGGTAACCTGTGGCCAGGAAGCCACGTTGGGCTTCCCCTGAAGTTTTTGCACGAGTAGAATTCAGCATGTGAGGGTCATCCTATGTAACAGCCACCGCCATCTCCACAGCACAGGGACAAACAAATTAATCTGTCCTTTTTCAAACCTAACTCCTTGTTCAGTCTGGTCTATGACGTTCTATTTTCAGTATTTCTGATGATAAAAATAAAATGTTGGTAATTTATGCTTAAATATTAATTTGTTTAGCCACATCCTTTGAAAATTAAGTCTACAATACCATTTCAAAGTAATTTATTCTTCATATTGGTATTTCTCCCCTCTTTTAATTATTCTGAGAAAAAAAAAAAAATGGATGCAGGAAGGAATACTGTCTAAAATACCAAAATCGTAAAATGATTCTGTAAGATGTCTTACACTGCACTGAAAACAAACTGAAACAAGAGACATTGCCCCAAAAAACCCCAACACATTAAGACAGAAAAGCAATTTTAAGCTGCTCAAATTTTTGAAGTGCCCAGTAGGCTGTAGCAACAGAATTATTTAAAGCAGTTGTGTATCCGCTGATATGCTTAAAATCTGAAAATAAAAATATTTCCCCTTTTATCAGCATAGGCAGGTAAAAATATTCCTATCCTTAATGATGTGGCAGTTGTTGCAAAGTAATTATCAACCTGTGAAACTAGGAAATAGAACAAAAAAAGTAGATTATGGTCCAATACTCAGTTTTCAGTGGTTTGTTTCAAAAAATATAATGTAATGGCATTTCCTATTTTAAAACTAAAAATGCACTCTCATCACACCTGAAGTAAACAAGATCTTACCAATATACCCATTCTGAAATTCAGGGAAGTCTTGATTCTGCTTTGAGCCACTCTAGTTACTTCTTTTGCTCTGCATCTCTCCACAACTACAGTTTACAGCATTAATTTCAGTTCCAGTATTACAATTTTGAATACTCCATAGAGTATCTTCATGGAAAGACAAACCTTCTAAAAAAAGGTGGGCCTTTTTTTTAAGCTGCAATTTTTAAGCTGCAATTGCTTAAGGCCCAGGAAATCAGGTTTGTAACTCAGAATCAGAACCAAAAAGAATACCGGTTTTTATAGAAATGGGGAGGAGATAAGGTCAGAAACATCCCATTAGGATTTGGAAGAGATTATGGGATCATTCGCTTAGGTGAACTGACATTATTGGGCATCTTGTGTCAGAACTATTTATGCTGTGCTCTTTCTGCTTGGAAATCCAGTTATGGATGCTGGTTGATTTGTAAAGTCTAGGCAAAAAGTTACAGATTGTTTTTGGCACAGAACCACCAAACTTGGAACACTCTCTGACCCAAATTTCATAATTTTCTCTTCCCAGCATGAAGCCCATCTCCTCCCTAGAATTTTGCATGAAATGGATTTGGACTGGAGGCCAAAGTCGTGATAGCTGATGGCAGTTAAGTCATCTTACTGCACTCGTTAAAAATAGGGTTGAAGGATATCTGTTCTCACAACTAACAGTTGTCATTTTGACATAACACTTTTCATGATGTGAAAGTGCTCACAGACTTGGGCAACGCTTCATTTTTTAATAGGTACAGAATCAAGAGATACTTTAATTTCTTCTTTAAAAGGATGAAAAGTTTAAAGTATTTCTAAAAAGCACTAAAAAGTCATTTTATTCTCTATTAAAAGTGCTTTCAAAGAGGGTGTTAACAGCTGATTTATTTTATTCCTCCTACATTCGTCTGTTTGTCTTCATCATTACACTTTAAGGAAAAGCTGTTCCACTGTTTTAACTTGTGGGCTGTTATTTTTTTTTTAGACTGACTAGCGTTGTCACATCCAGTTTCTCTGTGAATCACTCCATAAGGCTCTGCACCTTTCATCAGTTTCACTTCTTCTGCTAGTGTTATCTGTAAAGTCTGTACCAGAACAATGATTCTGCTCCTCTCATTTAAACTGTTGTACCATATGTCAGTGATACGGTTCCAAAATACTTCTTAAGCTTTGCATTCTAGATAAATACTCTCACATGTGTTTATTCACAGCAGCAGCTGCTTCAGAAATTACTGTTGTGTTGGACACCTAGAGTATTCAGCCTTAGACAGAAGTGCCAGTGATACATATGTATTTCCCACTTACTTGATGTGAAATTTGCTGTCACTTCTACCATCCGTCAGCAGGTAAGCCAAGCAGTTTTAAAACATCCAAATAATTCCACATGCCCTCCTACCTTCTGCTATATGGGAAGCATTATGACCCTTTCATTAGGCAAAAGAAAACAATTCAGAATTCAGGAGAGCCACTTTGCCTGGAAATATAAGCAATTAAGTTGAATGGCAAAGCCCACAGCAGCAGTTCATTTATGAGAATGACAGTGACATACTACCTGAATCTAGTTAAAGAAAAAAAACCCCTGGATTTCAGCAAGTTTTACAAGTAGACGAGTATTCCTGTGAAGAGCATTCTACTTAGAATGCAGGGTCTTTTGTGTTATTTCATTTGATTCAGTTCTGCTTTTGAAATAAGACAATGTTGTCTACATGGACTTTTATCACAAGCATGTCAATGATTTTACCACCTCTAATAATTAAAAAATAAAAAAGATGTTTTCTTAGTGGGATGAAGACATTGTCAAGAATTAATAATTTGGATTCACTTCCTTGCTCTAAGACAAAACCAATGCCATATTCCAATTGTATGACTTTTCTTTGCCTTAGTTTTAAAGCTGTGAAAGAAACAAGACATTTCTGCACTTAATACATAGTACTACTCTAAGGAATTATTAATTCAGACCTTGTTTTTCATTCCTTACAGTAAGCATCATTCATACAACTAGCCCCATTGATTCCAATTAAAATTCTCTGGTGAACTTCTACTGCTCTTTGTCCAGGACATGAGAAAATTTTTTTCTTAAGAAACAGCAGTTGCTTTTCCCCCTTCAATGCTTTTTCTAATTAAAAGTACATTAGATACTTCAGAGCACTAGAAATAAAATTATGTTCTCCTCCAGTTGTATTTCTACCTGCCCTTCCTAAAGGGCAGGTAAGAAAAAACCACCTTACAACTAAGTTAGCTGAAGCCCTGGCAGCAGAAACAGAATTTTTTCTTTCTGCACTATGCTTACAAAGATATACAAGTTCCCTTTTCTTTTTGCTTTAGCCTGAGGCTTCCAGTATGTAGAAACCTGCTGCCTAAAATGAAACTTTTACATTTAATAAGAATTCAAGGCTGTCTGAAGAGAATTGGCTCTTTTATTAACTACATAAGTCTGAAACTCAGTTAGACACTGCTCAGAGTTCTGTAAATATAAGTCTATATTTCACCATGGACATGTTCAGAGACTTAACAGCAATATAAACAGGGTAATTCCCAAATGAACATGGCGTCTTTTTCTCAGTGCAGTCAGATCCATCCCAGTTACTGAGTACTGTACTTTACTTTATTTCTTACCATTTTCTAGTGGAGTTTTTTTAGTTTTGGTTTTTTAGGGTTTTTTTTTTTACAGGAAAAGAAACTTGCAAAGAGTAAGCAGCATGTGAACAGCAAAGTTATTGCTCATGTTTTTATACAACATCCAAATTACAATTACTATATAGACAATGTTGGTACAACACATTGTTTTGGTTATGAAAAGAGCTACATTTCTGTGATACCTAAAAAAAACAAGCTGAAAGAGACTGCAAAGGGAAAGAAATTCCTTCCCTGCCTACGTTGTAGCGCCATAACGGCTCCAGAGCAGGATAACATGCACATGCCATATCTTATCACAGCAGCCATATCTTCATTAAAAAAAAAAACCAAACCAAAAAACCAAAAAAAACCCCTCAAATATGAAAGAGAAACTTCTTAAGCCTAATGCTGCAGATAACTGTTGCCATTGGCAAAAACCTTTTGGGTACAAATGTTGAACAATTCTTAAATCTAAAAAACTCCTCACAAGCTTCTCCTCAGAAACTCAGGGAAAACCACGTATTTTTTCTAGACACGTTGAGCTGGCAATACTTCCCTAGAGAAAAGCTCTGAATCCGTTTGAATCTGCAAAAGATGCACTGTCTTGACTTACAGCCAGGGACTGTGTATGTGGAGGACCAAGTGTGGAAGCGATGTGTTGGCAAAATAAATGTGCAGCCACTGGCACAAGCACTCTACCAGGCTCTGGCTACTTCTGCAGCCTCCGTGGAGAACGTCTCCCTCTCGCTGGCCAGCCTTACAAATCCATTGACAATTTCAAATTGCAGTGCTGGTGGAAAGAGGCAGCACCTCCCAGTTCCAAGTACTCACTTCCATCCCTGTGCCTCTCGTCTCCCTTCGAGCTGAAACAAACACCTGTAGCAGTAAAACACGGCCACGCGACAGGTTGTGACTGACAAACTGAGTTTGCTCCCTGATGCAATTTACTGCCTGACCATTGCACCCTGCCTTCAGGGAGGGAGAGCGAGAAGCTGTACGTTAACGCACAGCTGTAGCCTTCAGTAGGAACGCTGGATTAACTTGCACAGGGCTGGAACTAGGCACTACAGTTAGCGAGGAGAGGAACTGAGTGTAAGATTGATTTCACCCTCACAATTTGAACAGGCACAAAATTTTTTTCCATAGAGGCTAACGCTAAAAAGGATGTAACATGAGCTCTATGCAGCAAATAAAAAGGGCATAAACAAGGACCACACAACAGGTGAAAACATTTGTGGGCCATTAGATTCACTATGTTGAAGGACAAAGACTGTAGAAACCACAAGAACATACGTTTCCTATGAATATGTGCAAATAACGGCAAACCACAGACTGCCCTGAAGAGTGATATCAAAGGATTTCAATTAAAGATAGAAAGGATTTATTGCTTCCATAATCTTACAACGGAGTTATCGAAGACAATGTATAAGGACTGAAATTGTAAAACATTTTAATGCTTCTGAAAACAGATAGAGAGGATTTTTTTTTTTCCCAGATAGTACTGAAACATATAACAGTAAGCAGTCTATATTAATCCTCCGTGTTGCAAAGCAAGCTAGTCATGTATTATTTGGGAGTGAACGACAGATTTAGCTGTGCTGGTGAAACACAGTACAAAAGCAAAGAATTCCATCAACATTATGTGAAAAGGCAACCAATGTCATTTAAGATGGCACCAAGCCCTTACTTTAAAAACTGTTCCCAATTTTTTCAAATATCCAGAGACAACCAAAAATAGTGACTGAACTTATTCATTATAAGGCTCTGGAACTATAGCCAAAATTAACTGCAGTGACTAAGCACACTACTCTTGCCAGCAATGAAAAAAAAATGGGACATCCTTTATCCATGATGACTTGAGTATAGTTATTATTAACACAGAACTCAAGTGATCAATGTCCTCTCTCTAAAATACAGGATTTTTCATATTAGCAGGTGATAAGCATTTGACAAGGTGAGCAATCTTACTGGAGCCCAAGTATAAATGGATACTGAAATACTTCAGAGTGAATACAAACTGCAAGGACGGCATGAAGACTGCTGAGAACTTGTAGAAAGCAGAAATCCTCTGCAAGACTTCTACGCAGTAGGCAGGGATTGCTAAAGCAACAGAGAAAACGTCAATAATGTCAGAATCCTCAACAAACACAACA
>WHYT01014239.1:93807-118980 GCA_009806455.1 Tetrax tetrax
GTTGGCAAAATAAATGTGCAGCCACTGGCACAAGCACTCTACCAGGCTCTGGCTACTTCTGCAGCCTCCGTGGAGAACGTCTCCCTCTCGCTGGCCAGCCTTACAAATCCATTGACAATTTCAAATTGCAGTGCTGGTGGAAAGAGGCAGCACCTCCCAGTTCCAAGTACTCACTTCCATCCCTGTGCCTCTCGTCTCCCTTCGAGCTGAAACAAACACCTGTAGCAGTAAAACACGGCCACGCGACAGGTTATGACTAACAAACTGAGTTTGCTCCCTGATGCAATTTACTGCCTGACCATTGCACCCTGCCTTCAGGGAGGGAGAGCGAGAAGCTGTACGTTAACGCACAGCTGTAGCCTTCAGTAGGAACGCTGGATTAACTTGCACAGGGCTGGAACTAGGCACTACAGTTAGCGAGGAAAGGAACTGAGTGTAAGACTGATTTCACCCTCACAATTTGAACAGGCACAAAATTTTTTTCCATAGAGGCTAATGCTAAAAAGGATGTAACATGAGCTCTATGCAGCAAATAAAAAGGGCATAAACAAGGACCACACGACAGGTGAAAACATTTGTGGGCCATTAGATTCACTATATTGAAGGACAAAGACTGTAGAAACCACAAGAACATACGTTTCCTATGAATATGTGCAAATAACTGCAAACCACAGACTGCCCTGAAGAGTGATATCAAAGGATTTCAATTAAAGATAGAAAGGATTTATTGCTTCCATAATCTTACAACGGACCTATCGAAGACAATGTATAAGGACTGAAATTGTAAAACATTTTCATGCTTCTGAAAACAGATAGAGAGGATTTTTTTTTTCCCAGATAGTATTGAAACATATAACAGTAAGCAGTGTTGCAAAGCAAGCTAGTCATGTATTACTTGGGAGTGAACGACAGATTTAGCTGTGCTGGTGAAACACAGTACAGAAGCAAAGAATTCCATCAACATTATGTGAAAAGGCAACCAATGTCATTTAAGATGGCACCAAGCCCTTACTTTAAAAACTGTTCCCAATTTTTTCAAATATCCAGAGACAACCAAAAATAGTGACTGAACTTATTCATTATAAGGCTCTGGAACTATAGCCAAAATTAACTGCAGTGACTAAGCACACTACTCTTGCCAGCAATGAAAAAAAAATGGGACATCCTTTATCCATGATGACTTGAGTATAGTTATTATTAACACAGAACTCAAGTGATCAATGTCCTCTCTCTAAAATACAGGATTTTTCATATTAGCAGGTGATAAGCATTTGACAAGGTGAGCAATCTTACTGGAGCCCAAGTATAAATGGATACTGAAATACTTCAGAGTGAATACAAACTGCAAGGACGGCATGAAGACTGCTGAGAACTTGTAGAAAGCAGAAATCCTCTGCAAGACTTCTACGCAGTAGGCAGGGATTGCTAAAGCAACAGAGAAAACGTCAATAATGTCAGAATCCTCAACAAACACAACAAGCAGAGGATTACTTCTTCAGTACACAGCAAATCAACACATATACAGGGCTGCACGATTTAAGGGTCACATTACCAACGGTGCTATTATCCTTGCTTAAAGGGCTGGGAGTTTTGGAATACATTGTGGCAATAGAATTACACGAACGTATAGGGAATTTCTCAATATTTGTTCATAACTGTATGTTTTGGCCTTCCTTTTTAAACCCATCATAATCTACCTGGGATTGTTTCCCTCTTCAGTTTAATTAATTTCTTATGTATAGATGAAATATATTCTATTGATTAAAATTTTATAAAATCATACGTACTAAATAAAATATCAACAGATAAAATCCTTTAAAAGTTTCTACAAAATTTGTGACATACTCCATATTACATCTATTATTTCCACTATATATACCCCCACACCATACAGACTCCTAAGACTTCAAAAAATGTAATGTTATGTCTACAGATTAGCCTGAACCTGATACTCATCCCGAAAAACCTTTTCCCTGGATTTAAATCCAAACTCTGCAACTTTTGAAGTAAACTAGGCCCAAATGCATAGTCTTTACATAAGATTCCAAAAATTAAACTCAACATGCAATCCCATCTTAGCATTGTTACTAATCTCTCTTGTAAAATTCAGTTTTAAAAATTAAAGTGAGAATAACTCCAAACTATTTTAAAATGTTTTATTTTAAGAAAGTGTTATGATCCGGGGAGGTGTGTCTTGCTTCAGAACGCCTGAGACTGGCACTACTATTCTTGGACCTTGCATTAGTGTTTTGATGACAAATACTACCAGCATACGCACTATGTGTTATCCAGTTATTGCATCAGGTAGAAAAACTGAGGTGGCAGTTAAATCCTTTGCTTAATGCCAGAAAAGAATTGTAGCTCTTGTCCTAGATTTTTCAGATGGTAATTTTTTCTCAACCAAATTTCTATAAATGTTTAGAAATTTCTTTCTGATTGTATGAATTTTCATGAGTATTTTTAAAATAGTCATTACTTCTTTCATTACAGAAACATCAAAATCTATTCCTCACTTTTGGAGTTGTTGCTTTTGCAAGATAATGTTTAGAAGTACTGTTGTTATTTCTATTAATTATCTCTGCTCCATTATGGTATCTCTTGATGAATCAGGTCAGCAGCATAGCTTCTTCCCACTCTACTTACCAATTGGAAAGCTCATCTTTCCCTGGTGTTTTGGATTTGTGTCGTAGTTCAGCCCCGATCAGGACCAGACTACGCAGTCTCTCTCTCACTCCCCCCACCCTCCAAGAGAATAAGGGGAGATAATATAAGAAAAAACGGTGTGAGGTTTGAGATAAGGACAGGGAGAAATCCTTGAAGTCACCGTTATGGGCAAAACAGACTTGACTTGGGGAAAACTATTCATTTATTACTAAAAACAGCAGGATAATAAGACAGAGAACAATATAACCTCCTCCCACCCCTCCCTCTTCCCAAGCTTAACATTATCTCTACTACCTTCTCCACTCCGAGTGGCACAGGGGGGAAGAGGGAATGGGGGTTGCGGTCAGTTCATCATGTGTTGTTTTGCGCCGCTGCTTCATCGTCTGGGGAAGAACTCCTCACGTTCCTCCTCACAGTCCCACCCATACGCCACAGTCCTTCATTAAACTGCTCCGGCGTAGGTTATCTCTTCCACGGAGTGCAGTCTCTCCAGAACGGCTGTCCCAGCGGGCCCTCCGTGGGCCACAGCCGCATTCAGGCATCCACCTCCCCAGTGTGGGGTCCTTCATGGGCTCCAGGCAGATCTCTGCTCCTCCGTGGACCTCCATGGGCTGCAGGGGCACAGCCTGCTCCACCATGGTCGTCACCACAGGCTGCAGGGGAATCTTGGCCAGGAGCCGCATTACTCCTTCCCCTCCTCCTTCACTGACCTTGGCATCTGCAGCTGTTTCTCTCACAAGAAAAATTCTTCACAACAGGCTGGCAGAAGCCTCTCAGGATCTCTTCACATCATCCATCTCATCTCCTCTCCACCTCTTGCAGCCAGGCCGGGCTGAGTTGGGCCCAGTTGGCTGCCCAGCGAGAGGCCAGAGGGTGAGGCCTCGAAGGTCCCGGAGGCCTGCGCCTCCCCCTCTGCACCTCTGCCCCTGCTCAGCTTCTTCACATCTTCTCTTCTCCTTTTTTTTTTCCTGTTTTCCCCTTCTTAAATACGTTATCGCAGAAGCGCTATCACGGGACATTCTGCTCCCAATCGGCTCGGCCTTGGCCAGCAGCGGGTCCGCCCTGGGCCCGGTTGAGTCCACTGAACAAAGGGGAGCGACTTCTAGCAGTTTCCTACAGAAGCTGCCACCTTAGGCCCCCCTCACTAAACAAAACCACAACAATTTAAGGGTTCTACCAAAAGAAAATACTTCTTGAAATTACTTAGTTTTTCATTGGCAGTAAAATATACGGAGGATTTTTGCATAGAAATATCTTCAAAGGCCTGAAGATAACCAAAAATTGATTTTCTACTGTGGAAATCACTGTAGGTTTAAGAACATTAATTCCCAAAGTAATGATCTTTTAGCTTCCTTTATCATGGCTTTTTCCCCTATTGTCACTGTGGTATCAGCTCTGCTTTATTTTTATAGACTGTGTTTGATATTAGTAGATAAAATGTATGAAATATGAAACACTAATAAAACATGAGCAATAATATAAATTTTCCATATTTTGCACTGTTTAGGTTTACCATTAATTATTTTCATATAAATAAGCAATAGGTAGGGAAAAACCTAGAAGAATATTACAAATGCAAACAAGAAATCAAAAGGAATATGTAAGCAATTGATTTTTTTTTTTAAACAACAAGACTACATTATTTCATTATTTATGTTTGACTGTGGTATTTTTCCAATTCTATAACTTCTGCAGAGTTAAACAAGGCTGAAAAATACTGATTTTCATCAGGTGGGCTGATATTTCCCAGTCTAGGCTTCAGTATACATCTGTTATTTTTAAGCATTCACAGACATGAATTCAGCCATTTTTTCATTATGGAAAGTGGAAAATGATGCTCACGGTATTACCATGCACTTGTAAGGCTATACCCTGCTCATGCAGCTTGACATTTTGGAACTTGCACATCTTAATGGAAACAGTCTCCCCAACCTTGCTTAAATCCAATACAACTCAGAAATCTCCAGCAATATTTTAAAAATATAAGCATTTCAATTCAATAAACATCCCTGTTTTGAACATGAGAACTCAGATAGATTCAGAAGCATTTCAGTGCTTACTCCTAGCTAATTACGATTCAGAATTGATATGGAAAGATGCTGCCACTCTGCCTACATCTCTGCAGAAGCCAAATACAGCTGGAATCCCTTTCACACTGAAACTCAGCTAGGAAGGGAAAGATGTTGGTTGCAATTCCAGATCCCTGGATTATTTGTGCTTTCCGACCACTGAATTCCCTGTCCACATAACTCCCAGGCAGATTGCAGAATGAAGTGTTTCTGTTCACGCTTTCCTTCTGGGCCCATTTTGCATCATGGCCCAGCTTCAGCAGGCTGAGGAGGATAACACTCTGGGTGCCCACCACGCTGCCCACAGCCTGCGACTGCAACATCTCTCGTCTGGATCTACATTTCGCACTGATGTGGGGAGCTGTGAAACAGCATATTGTTGTAAATAGTTAGCATAATTAAAGCCATCAATATAACTTTCAGAACAGACTTATTTTTCTGGTTCAAAGATTATGACAATCTGCACATGTAACACTTTCATCAGTGAGGGGAGATATTTTCTGTTTAGCTTTGAAAGTCTATAGACTGAAAGGTCTAATGTCCCTCTGTCCACCCAGAACCCATGAACTCAATCCATGTCTGAAAGGAGAAACCTCCCGTAGTTTCACAGGTCCCGTGTCAGAACAATGAGCTTTGGAAAATCCATGACCTCAGTGTAGGTGGGGTTGTAAATTTTCCTCTTGGGGGAAAAAGACCAAAAATTTACAGTAAAATCTGAATCTTTACTTTTAAACACGCCAGATACCAGCTTGCCGAGCTGTCCATTGGGAATGAGACTTCTGTGTTTGTACTAAGCCACTCAAATCTGGCATGGCATGATGCACCTGGAATGATTTATAGAATCACTATAATCAATGATCAATAATCAAGAAGTGCAAGAATATAGCCCATAACATTTTAAAATATCTATGCCTTCATTGCACTTTTTACTATAATCATTCTTACACAATCAAAACATTGCTTCTCAAAAAAAATCCAATATAATATCATGCACTTTTCTTAAGGACTAATTTAGAACTGCACACACTGAAGTGATTTATATTTTAATTCCCATGCACTCATCTAAATTGAATTTAATCTGACATCTTATTACCAAGTTTATTACATTCTCCTGGAGCTCCTAGTAATCTTTTCTAATATTGCCTAATTTAAATAAATTTATGACATTACCATGTATTGACATCCTGCTTTTCACCATTACTCTAGGCAGATAACACAGTAATCTATCACCTGGTGCACAGTGTCTCACATAATCCCAATGTTTGACTCCGTTCTAGTCCTTCCCAGTCAGAGATCTTGCACTTTGTGTTTCCTACCTCTTCATGCATCTTGCATGACTGGTGAAACTTTTCCCCTGCCTTAGTTGCTCCAATTTTCCTTAATAATTTTGTATGAGTTACTTTAGCAAAATCCTTTCAAATGTCTAAATATATTATAACTCTCAGTTCTCTTTTATTCTATGTTTAATTACATCTTTCAAGAATTTGTAGCAGTTGAAAAGACATAATTTAACTTTATAGACGCTATGCAGATTTGTCTTTTGAGTTACTTAATATAATATCACTCATAAATACATATATTAGAGATTTTTGTTATCCTTTATGATCTTCTCAACTGCTTTCCTGGCTCTGAACAACAATTCTTCATATTCTTCTAAGACGAACTGCTATGTTTTAAAAGGCTGACTACAAACCCGAGTGTCTGTCACTCTGTGGCACAGACACAACAGGTGATAAGAAGTTATGGTCCTGTTCTAACTGTTACTCTGAAAAGTCCTGTAACATTTCCACCAAAACTTCCACTAGAAATTTATCACCATATAGATTTGAAGCCTAATTTCTTCACTTTTCCCCTCCTGTCTCCTTTCTCAATTTCACTCCCAGCAGCGCAAGTACTATCCTTCTGGGTCAAAACCAATGAATGAAATGTCAGCTAACGTTTCTATAATGTCTTGAAGAATATTTTCATTCTATTCAACATGTTTGTTTCATACTTGCTATGACTCGATGAGCAAACAGTCCTCACATCATGAGCGAGCTCAGCGTCAACTGCCTACTTTTGAAACAGACACAAAACCAAGTAAGCCTACTGGACCGATTTTTGAAACAACAAAACCTGTGGAGTTACTCTAAAATTGTGCTGTTAAAGTGAGAGCAAACTGTCTTCTATGGCCATTTTTAATTAACATATCTTAAAGTTATCTTATAAATGACAAATTTTCCCTAGCTAGAACAAAACGTATGTCAACATTCTATTTAAAAAGCCTCTAAAAGCACATTACTGGTATAGTTACTACTGTGATTAAGGTTAACACTTTAATGAACAGAATAAAGCTACTACAGAGCTTTAAAGATGAAAAAGAACTTCATTTGCAGAATATTGAGGCAATAAATGTTTTAGACATATCTGGAAAAAATCTTATTTAAAGATTACCTGCTTGAGAAGGATAAAAATACTAGCAGTTCAGAGACAAGCTGTAGGTAACACCATATGCAAAATGCTATTTTATTCTGCTAGACATTAGAAGGCTTGATGAAAGCCAAAGGTATTGCAGGTTAATAAAAGGAAAAAAAAAATACAACCTTGGTACAGAAGGATAGCAATCCAAAACATATGCAGCTTCTTCTAATCTACACATTACAAAATCATTTTCTTTTGGATTACATAACTGTGAAGGTTTTAGCCATTACTAAACATGAGAGATGATTCCACATAAATAGAATAAATTATAAAAGACCAAGAACTTACAAGTTCCTTTTCTTATTCTTTAGTTTGTAGTAAACTTTATATAAGTTGTGTATGTTGCTTGAAATAAGCTTTTTTTTCTCCTATCGTCACAAAGGCCTTGAGAGGCCTTGAGATTTTGACTGAAAACATCTGCATTTGTAGTTAAGAAATACTACAGAAGTGTAAAGAATCACTTTACTGTTTTAATTGGTGATAATGGAGCGTTGCTGAATTAATACAAATAAATGGATTGGGAACAAAGCTAACAATTTCTTACCTAAAACATTCACCTTTGATGAATTACAGTATACTCTCATCAGCAGTTATAACAGTTTGAGCCAAAGACCAACTGTATTACCTGCCTCAAAAAATCTCTATTGACATGGCAACACATTGTCATCAACTGAAACACAAAACTATCATCAAATAAATCCAATACCACCATAATGGATCATGCTGGGTTTTAAAAACTTTTAATGAAACTACAAATAAATATGGAAAGGCAAAATACTATCTTACTAGAAAACAGGACGCCTGCAGTACAGGTAAAATTCTTCCATAACACAGGACAGATGTCTATACATGCTGGTCAGCACCAAAAACACATTTACTTGGCTTTAAACACTGTAAAAGTCTGTTAGAGGAATGATTCCTCAGAACAACAAATATGACAGATGCTCCACTCATTATTCTAAGATCAAGTAAGTAAAATAGAAAAGGGCGCTGTTCTACAAAACAGGCTACGATAAAGGAGAAAGGATGCAATAAAGGACTCGGGAACATAAAACCTAGGCACAGCTAGCTTTAGGGGTGGCCCATGTCTTTATATAAAAAATACAGGGAAGGTTAAACCCCTCAAAATAGCATGCAGAACAGCAATATGCTAAGCACAGAGATGCCTGAAGTCAATACTTGAAGCAGTTGTCTAGACCAAAAAAAATGTGGATCTGTGAGGACAGGTGCAATCCCTGCCTAAATACAAGGGCTGCGGAACACTACAGCTGCAACCACATTTACAGTAGGAACAGGACGTTACACGGTATTCATGAAAAGCAGGTATAGAGGTTATAGACACTGAAAAACTTCTCTCATACTTTCCAAGAACTGCCATCACCTAAATCCTGCTGGTTTTCTTAAAAAAAAAGACAAAAGGGCTATATACATTCTTCCCAAAAAAGTGGGAAACACTGTGCTCATTTCACTTTCACAGCCCAACATACAACAGAGCCAGGTTCAAGTCCTGCCTCAAGGTGAATTAACTCAAAGCTACAGCTGACATCTCTCACAAGAAAATTTCAGTGCTCAATTAGAGTATCAACTATTTCTGTGTTTAATGTTATTTTACATAAGCATTAAGTAACCAGGCAAAATATAGAAACAGCTCTAGTAATTAGGTCTAGATTCAAAGGCTCACTACTCACAGCTGACTTTATGAATCACTAGAATATGATGATCTTATTCATCCCATCCTTATGTTTAGTAATAATGAATCTCAAATATTTTTCATGGACAGTGGCACACTTCTGACCAAAAGAACTGCAACTTCAGGTATCCTAAAGTTGAGGCCTTGGCAAGTTTTAAGATCATGATTTGAGACAGGAGAGCCTACACTGTAGCTAAATTTACTCAGCATAGAATCTTTTTTGGCTCTGACATTATATTCCTGAATAACTGAAATGCATTAACTGTCATTTTATAACACTTTCAAAATAAATGCCATATCTAGACTTCATGTCATTTGTAGACTATAGTTCCTCAAAGTTAGTGGAAGTTGTGACATTTGGCACACTAAAAGATGGCTGGTAAATGGGGGCTGAAATTACACTTATTTGACTCCCCTGCTCTCCTCTCTTGAAAATACTCAAGGTCAATGGCAATGCTTGGGCTTATTGTAGAGAAATGTTCTCCTTGGAGTTCATAAACATCCATAATAAAGAAAATAACAATGAACATTATCTGAATACAAACTGGAAAATGTATTTTGGTTCTGTAAGCTAATCAGACTTAAATCTCCATGGGAAACTTGCAACAGTGTTCTCAGTTTAAACGCTTCCCAACAACTTACAGCTTCATTTTGCAAACCCTTCCCCAAATCAAACTCCCCTGAATTTACACCACCTAGAAAGCTGTTCATACAACAGCTGCACAAAGCATGTGAAGACGAGGTTTAATACATTAATGAAAAAAAGTGCAGGAAAAAGTAACAGCAGTTCCTGAAGTAATAAAGGATAATATATTGTTATAGTAAGTATTTTCAGGTAGATTAAGTGACACCAAAGTTCCAGCGCCTAGTCACTTCCGAAAAGCAATGCAGAGCCCAGGTAAAGCTCTAAGCAGGAAGCCACCTTGAGCAAACTTAGTGGGAAAGTGTGCAGCTCTGAGACTCAGGTGGGATCAGACCATCTCAATACGGTATCTTCCAGAAATAAACCACACAGTAGATATTTACTGTTATTTTCTTGCACTGTAGAAGATGCTATCTCAGCCTCAAATGCCACCTACACATTTTAATCTAATCATGCCAATACTTACGCATGTATTTATACTTACACAAATATTTACACTTAACTTCATTATAGAGACTGAAAAATAAGAACAAGAGATGTAGGCAGGTTACAGTGAATGTGGTCTTCTAATTGGGTGTAGGCCTGGGCCCCTTCCTCCTTTCCTGTCACAACACTGGGAATGTGTACATCAGGGCCACTGACCGAGAGAGTAGAGCAGAAAAATTCCATATCCTGGAAAAAACTGCAAGACAAAACAGCATCCTGAAGAAAGGCTCCAGGTGACCACAACTAGGAGCTATATTTTATGCCTATCTTTGCCAAAGCAGAACAATCTGCCTCTGACTTCAGACTTGGTTCCATGCAAAGTGGACATCACTACATGTACAGACAACCACAGAAGTAAGCATGCAAAAAAAAAAAAAAACAAAAAAACAACAAACCAAGTGGGTTCAGAGATCAAGGACCTCCTAGTTAAACACACCACAATCAGAAAAAGAATGAACTGTTCCCGCTATCAGTAGCTTACACACAACTGGCAGTTATTTGATGGCTTTCTTGGCCAGGATACTGGGAACTTCACGTGCATCCACTAGTTACCAAGTGCTACAGGCAGCTCTTCTGGAATTGCATTATTACCTGCTTCGTCGGTGCTTGTATTTGGTTATTATTCTCACTTTCTTTGCAATAACTGTACTTAAGCTGAACTAACTTGGCCTCCCCAGGAGCAACTTCTGCTACGAGTCAGTGAATAGATTAAGTTCTTGTCTCATTTCAGAAACCCTATGTGACAGCACAGTATCTGTAACTGCAACCCAAATGTCTGCATTGGTATACAGTAACAACACTATTGCACTGACCTCTGATGATTACTTTTAATGTATATACAGGCTAGTCCTTTTTCACCTTCTGGTGTTGTTTAAGAATATAACAACAAAGGAACCTTGACAAAATTGGAATCAACTGTTAATTAGTATTCCATTTAATGGAGATGAAAGCCAAAGCATTCTGACTAAGAGGATACTGCACTTATTACATTACATTAAGCTATATATAACTGCATCAAATGGAATATTTAAGCATTTTAACTTGAGCATTTTATGCGTTGGTAATTCACTTAATTATTTTCTCTAGAGAACAAGTGGTATAATATCATGCCGATGCATGGGGAGTTATACGAATAAATCTTCAGGCATCAGCACAGGATCAGATACCCAAGAGCCTCACTTAAATCAATAACAGCAGGAGGAAGTAGTGGGAAGGATGCCGCTTCTGGCTTATTTCACATCCCTGTGAAATACATACACTGTATGTACAGCAGGTACACGAATTGTGCTGGAGACCTAGTTGCCTTAACTTAATAAAAATGTAACTCAAATTTTCACACTTTCATTAAATAATAAAGAGCTACCTATGTAAGTTACATTCTCATTTACACTGTATCCGCTAGCCCTCTTGTTTCATGATAACCGTGGTCTAAGGAGTTGGAGCTATTCAGGTCACATTGTATTTCCACACAGGCACTACAGTCTCAGAAAACAGGTGAGAATGAATCAGTAGAAAGAGTGAAAGGGCATAAACAGGAAACTTCACTAACGATTCCCAGCAGATAAATAAATTAATGTGTCACTATTCTCCAACATATAACCTCACTATCTCAACTAAACCAGCCCCTCTCTAAAATATTTTCTGCACTGTGGCCTATTTTTACAGCTCTGAATTTGATATGGGAAATATTAGATCTGTAATCAATGAGCGCAGAGAGAAATTCAGATGGGAAAGAGCCACAAAATGAGCAGGAAAGGCAAGGAGAAAGGGTATTTAATGTTAAAGATTTGAAAAGGAGGAATAGGACTTTTGTTAGTTCACATGTATGCCATTTATTTTATACAATGTTTTCATTTTATTATATTGGTGAATAGTGCATATAGATGGGGCAGGAGAAATTTAAAATTAAAGAAACAGAATAAGAGACTGAGTCAAAATTGGCAAAGAAAAAGGAGCTCAGAATTTGAAGTGTACCTGCTCCCAGCTGCATCTGATACTACAGGCTGGGTGGCAGCCAGGGAGCTCCATCTTCAGACCTCAAACTCCACAGCAGCTGTGGTAAAATCCAGATCACAGTGTGAGTCAGACCAGCATTAACATCAAACAGAATTCAAGCTGTGGTGTTGCTCTAATTCATCTGCTGCTACCCACTTTCTTGGAGGACTCTGCTGACAGCTGAGACTAACTCAGAAGCAGAAACAAATTTTCAGCTCTTGTTTTCCTCAGGACTTTCAACAGATTGGACACTGGAGAAGAGTTTATATCAAGCTGCTGTGGTAGTTGTGTGTGATATTTCTCCTATGTAAGTGAAATTCTTACCTAGACACTTTGGCTGCCTTTTCAACTTCTTTGTGCAGCATGCTGCTGAAGAAGAGCTGTGGTTTTGGCCCACACTGTCTAGAAACTAAGAGCTAAGAAAATAGTACACATTTTTACATTAACCCATTAACATTACCCAAACAGCACAAGCTGTTGGCTCTACTTAGCAAGCTGAATATTTCTGACTATTTGGGGAAAAATATCCAGCTGCTATCTGGTGAATCACCATAACAAAATGTTCATTTCTCTAAAAAGTTATCCATTAATGTAAGCAATGCGTGGTTTTAAATTCCTACTTGCACAGCTCATTTGACTTGGTCGTTTTGACGTTGTTCCTAATGTGATGCTAGGTAGTTGCCATAGTTCTACTGAAGTCTTGGAAAATTCCCCACAATGGAGGAAAATCAAAAGAAATTAACTATCCTTTTTTTCCTCCTTGCCTGCTGTTATTCCAGTAATTAGTTTCATTGTTGCTGCTAATGAAAGTGTTCAAGATTTCCTTGTCCATTGCTACAATGCTGCCTGTCTTTCACCTTTTTGTTTTCCATGAGTACAGATTTTGGTCCTTGACTGTCAAGGATGCTTTCATTCTTTTTATAAGTATTATTCCATTACAAAGACATAGCCAGCCATAATAAACCCAGGTTTCAGACCTCCCCTTAGCAGTCCTCGTAATGTTGTCATTGTTGCACTGTTACAGCTCTTATCTTTACTTTTATAATTTGCAATATCCTTTTTTTGCCTAAAGAGCCATACATGGAATATAGACAGACCTAAACTAGTCACACTCCCAGAACACAGCTCTCACAGTAAGGCAGCTGTGCTGCTGAAAGGCTACAAGCTAATGTAACAAAGTTTGGGGAAAAATGGTTGTAGATACTCTCCCTGTACATTACCCCTGCAGTGCTGAAGAAGTACTAGTTGGATTGATATTTTAATCAGCAGTATTAATTCTACATGCCATCTCATCCCTTAGAAATTTCCAGAAAAAAAGATCAACAAAACAGGTTAATACTTAAAGCGTTACTTGACGCGTAGCTGTGAAGTTAAGAATTAAAATGGACTGGAGGTATAGGACTTCCTGAAAGAAAGGCCTCTCCCCAGTCCCTCACTGTGTGGATTTTGCAGGATTCAGACATTGTAGGAGACAGATGAACCATCTGTTCTGTCAGCTGGGGGAGGAAGGGGATTCAGTATACTGATCTGAAATAAGCTCCCAGTAAAATATTACATCTTTATGGGTATTCCAAAAAAGGGGACAATCATAATTGTCTTTTTAAAATTCATTACTATGTATGGTAATACTTTTGTTTCAATCTTGTGTCTTGATCTGTAAATGCTATATAGAGAAAACTTAAAAGCAGAACCAGGCTGCTCCGATGACTTTTCACACTTAGAAGTATAAAACCAACGTCAGATCCCTAAACTTCTGGAAATTTCAGATCCAAACTGAAATCTGAATTTTGCAGCTTAGGCCCTTCTCTCGATTGTAAAGAGGGGAGTTGAGTGTTTTTTCATTGTTGTTAATTTACTTTTCGTTGCTAAGCAGTATTACAATAGTAACAATGTGGGCAGAGAGATAAAACTTTGTATAAGGCTTTAGCTACAAAGTATTCCTTGATACTAATGAAAAACACCTTTACAAAGAAATTCTGTCTCCACACACAGCACCTGATTGATGAAGAGCAGGCAATAAAAATGTGGCAAGAGTCAGAGGAGGAGGAAACAGCATCAAGTTATGTTTCATAAATGCTATCAACATAAGAGTTTCTGAGGAAATGTTTTCTCTCTTAAAAGTTCACATTACTCAAAGTTTACCACAAATCAAGAGAATAAAAATGAAAGCTGGGCTTCACTGAAATAAATTGAAAACTACCACTGATTCTAGTTCAACCAAAATTTTGTCCTAAATTTAACAGAGGGGAATGAATCTCATCAACAAGATAGGTCGAAAGAAGATCTACTACATACCTTCTTTCCTAGTTTGGACAAGCAGCATTGTATAGGCTTTCTATATGAAAAGGAGCTTCAAAGTTTAACATACCATACATTTAGAAACCTCTGAAGTTAATGAGGATCTCGCTATTTGATTCAGTGAATTCTAGGGTGGAGCAGCAGTAATATGCAGCACAGAAGCAACTCCGTTTATCTCCCGCACCCAGACACAAGGTTCTCTAGCTCAGGATAGTTAGTTCTAAAAGATCCCCAGGAATCTCTGAAACTACAGCCCTTATGTGAAAAGGACAGAAGAAATAGGAAAATGCTTCTTCCTCAGAAGCCATACAACCGAGCAGCTGCAATGTCCATATTGTATTACAACACAAACAATTCTTACCTAATAAGTTATAGATAACTCTAATAATTCACTAGCTTAATATTATGGAAGAATTATGCCTTAGAACCCCACTGAAAGTCAGTGGTCCACTGCGCGGTATAAGCAGCCAAGTGCTTTCTTCTCCTCGTGTGCCAGGTGAGGATAACAAATAAGCTCCTCAGTTCACTCTTAGATCCCAGTCCCCTGATCATCTTCATAGCACTTTCCAGGCAGGATCTCTTTTGCTGCTAACTTACATTTGAGCTACACCCTAAGAAAAGCTCATTGCTAGGACCCACCTTAAAGGCCAAACACGTACAACCATATAGGATTTAGCTGCTAATGACGTGAGCTCAATGCGCCCTCAGACTCTCACACCCCTCATGCCAAGCCCCAGGGCATGCACCACGTACCTGCAGTATCACTCCATGCAAATGCTACTCAGGCAAGCTACAGCCCAGCCCTCAGATTAGTTCAGACACTTTGAACTGAAAAACACAAAGTAATGGTTAAGGGTTTACAGCCCTACAGGGGGAGCCCAGCAGTGACCCAAAGCAAGTGTCAGCCAGCACGGATGCAGTCAGTATGCCCTAGAGCAAATCCACCAAGAACCAGGTGGATTTGAGCCATCCCGAACCACTTTGCCTTTAGGCTAGAAATCACTCCTTGTCCTATAGGCCACAGTTTTTGTTTTTCAAACTAAAAAGCTGAGCAGAAATGACGAGCGCCAAGCCAAACTCTTTCAACAAATCCATAGGAACTGTACTGACCTCAATGAAGAAGCTAAGCAGGAGCTGAAAAGCCACCCACAATCACTCTAACTTCCCTAACCATGCTCTTTTCCCAGTCTCAGTGTGACTAGAAGTAAGGTAGCTTGACCCTGGAGCTACCACCTTTCAGACAACCAAATTAATCATCCTCTCCATCAAAATCTCCAAGACCGCCTTTGCCAGTCCAACCCAATCATCACCTTCCCAGCTTTGCAGAACAGCCCCCTGCCTCCAATCATGTCCCTTCTCAGGCAGTTTGCAAGCCAGGTGTAAGACCTCAAGTGGAGACAGGAACAGTCAGCGTCTGCTCTGGAGACACAACCAGCGCACACACGCCTATGGTAGGCGCGATTATAAATATCCAGCACAGGCTGCACAGATTGCTCCCAAGATTTGCATTGTTGAGCATCAGCCATCACTGCCCATACATTTTCTAGACAGCATCGCTGGTATTGCCACTAGCCAGTGGGTGTCTAGAAACAAGGAGGAGGCAGGCACAGCAGTGTTATATTCTACTTCAGCAGCTTCCTGGAAAAGCGACTGAACGTAAAAGGAGAAGGCAGGCTCATAAAGGAGTCCATACAAAGTAACTTCAGTATGGCTCGATCCAAAAATATCCATGGATGGTTTTGGAATCATCATATTTTTATTACCAAAAAATAAAAATGGATTACTTTTTTTGGTATCAGTACAGCTTCTAAAAAATGTTCACAGCTAAATGATAAGTTACAGGAAGAATGTAATGGTAGTTCTTTTAATTGTTTATTATCAATACAACCTTCCCTGAACATTTTTCTAGTAATTCCCCATTACAGTAAGGCTGCATAAAAGAGAGGTACAAGTTTCTTTTCAATATGGAAATGCACTTCTAGGATTTTTGCCATTTTTGAAGTACAATCAATTTACTGGTATCATGTACTTATTCCATCTTTCTCTAGCTGCAAAATGGAAGAGGTAAGAACAGCATCAAAATTTATGTTTGAGTTCTTTGAAAATACTCACAGAAATACTACTTCACACGCAGAGCATGTTTAATTCCCAGCCCAGCAACAGCACCGCATTCCAGCTGAGGTCTTTATGTTCTGCCCCTTAACAAACACTGATAAGCCTTTCTCCGGTTATAATACGCAATCTATTGATATTACTAAGATCAGCAATGTGCAGATGCTATGTTTAGCTGCATTACTCTACACTCAGCCTCAGGCAAAACCAGTTTATCCATTTGGAACAGAGTACACCTGTTGTTAGTTAATCTCCAGTTGACAGATTACAAAAGGGAGAATAACAAATATGTAGTTATTTAAAATATTGTGGTTTTGGCATGAGTCAGCTCATAAAACCCTGGAACCTAAATGGATTAGAAGTTTATAACAAGAGTTTCACCAGGATGTTGGCTTGCTTCTAGCGCTGACTTCCAAAATAAAAGTTACAGATCTCAAGGCGTATTTAGATTTCAATAACAAGAACATCCTAACAGCACTTACACTCTTGAGAAAAAATTCCAAGGCTGTGTATGAGCAATATAAAGGCTGTTCCATTTGCTTACCACTAATATCTATCTTGTTAGATTATAAAGCACTTCGAAAAAGCCTTGAGCATAAAGATTATGCAAGTTTATTTTGTTCCATCATGCATAGCTTGCTTGCCATCTAGTGGACACAGCACATGAATTAAAGCAAGCGTATCTACTTTCAGCAAGAAATGCGCAATCACAAAATGTGTGGGTATAGCAATTTGGAATTAAATATTTCAATTAGCAGCAGAAAAAGATTAGCATTGCTAACAGTACTGCCTATTAGATTCCATCAGATACTATATTTTGTATAAATCCTAGGCAATCTACTAAAAAAAACTTCTAAAAAATGCATTCATCTATAAGATACATTTTTTCCAGTCTCAAAAAATAAACCACAATGAAGAGCTCAGATTATAATTCATCTTATAATACTGCCAAAATAATTTGCAACAGGAGACAATTGAGACACAAAATACAAACATGCAAAGCATTAATCTCCAAGACAAAACCATCATCCCATTTTTAGTCTGGAGAAAGAAGACTTTGTGAAAAGCATTTTTGCACCTCCTTGATTTCCACTCCACTCCCCAAGCACAGTAAATTAAATACATGTTTAAATTAAGCATTTGATTAAGTGTCTTCCTTGATCAGAGAGCTCAGTGTCTTATGGAATTGACCTGTGGGTCTGAGTTACAGCTCATTTGCTTTGAAACCAGCTGAGGACAATGAACATCAGGGAACAAAACGATTTTCTGCTTGCTTGCATCAGTTTAAAAATGGAGTAACTCCATTTAACTAACCAGAGCTGAATCACACCACGAGGTTCAGCAAGCCTTCAAAACTTTTAAATACTTATTTCAAATGACACTTTGTGTCAGTTTTAGTGTGCTTTTGTATTGTCAGATTGAAGGGGATTAAAATACTTTAAAAATTCCTTGTAAATGTCAACAGAGGACAAAAAGTGTACATCTATCAGAAGAAGAAGCTAGTAGAGTCACTTTAATTTCCCATTCAGAAAGTTTTATTCTGATATTGAATGTTGTTTGATATCACTAAATAACACAGTGTGTATATTTTTTTTTTTCTTAATTGAGTTAAAAGTCTGCTAATAACCACTGGGAATGAAATGGGCCACAGCTGGCTATATCATGCATATGCGATTGCTGCTTAGCTACAGTTTATGTAATTAGTTACAGTCATATTAAGCTATCTAAAACACATGTTAAAGATGTAATGATGAGCTGACATTAATGGGTCATTACAGCATGTTTATATCGTTTCCAATGATATTTGAATATGCCACTGACACGCAAATAGGACACTTACAGAAAACAATCTTACATTAAAATATTACTGATTTTTAAGATATATGTATTTTTACTCAAAGGAATATTTCTGAGTATGTACTTTTGCAAAAGATATATCAATGATACCATTTCTCATTACAATTTCAATTCTATAAAGCTGACAATGCATTTCTCTTGTTGCTATTCACATTCCAACTCTACAAAGGAGAACTGGCCTTCTGTATGGAATAAATATAAGCACTTGTTTTGAGTGAGTCCCTCGACAGCAGTTTTGCTGGCAAATCTACGCGATTCTGCCTTTGGCCAACAGGGAACGAACTGCTAGATTCGGGCCTAGAGCAGAAATATCTGCAGGACAGCACGTTCAGGTTCAGAGGGCTGCAGCTCCAGGCAGTCCCTGAGCCTGGCTGCTCCTGTTAGCTGTGAACCTGGGGACGGCCAGAAGCATCTTAACCACTGCAAGGACTAGATCGGGAGACCCTGAAATCCAAGTCACCTCTTTTAAACTGCCAGTATCAAGGGGGTCGGTGGGGATTATGCATCTTTACAGGCCTACAAATACTTCTGCTTGGCATCAGGAAAGTGTAATGTGAGGCAGAATGACAGGTAGCGAGGAAGGAGTTCTCTTTTCTCAATAGGCAACGTGTTACAGTCTAATACCAAAGCTGTAGTTACAACATGGTGGATGTCTGTCGAGAAGAAGCAACTCAGCTGAATGGCTAACATACCTCAGGGATAGCCCCACACAAAACGTGACAAATACTGTCTCCTATAACACCGCAGAGGATTTTCTTTCCTGCTGAGGTTGTTTCAAATAGAACTGTTGCAGTTCTGTTCCTCAACTTTTGCTTCCTGGAGACTTTCAAAATTCACTGGATGACGTTCTGAGCAACCTCATGCTGAAGTTAGCCCTGTTCTGCTGGGGGAACTGGACTAGGTAAGCTACTAACCTGCCAGGTTCCCTTTAAGCTGAATTATTCTTGAGATGCAGTTACTGTTTGAGATGCAGTACAAAGATAGAGTCAACAGACATAATTATACCACAGAATGGGTTCACCACCAAAGAATATTTCCTTCTTTATAATTTCTGCCCCTCAAAACAATATATGTTAAAAATAAGCATCAAAAAAGCAATCAGATCAATTTTAGTTCCAATCAGTTCAGAGTGCATATAAGATTAGTGATCACAGCTAGACTCCTGCTCTGAACTCCTCTCCAGAGCTAAGTTAGCAAGTGCTCTTTTGAGTATTTATTTCTCTAAGAAACAATTCCAAAATGCATAACCCCGAGTACTCAAAACACTGCTGCACCCAAAATTCAGTGCTGTTCATGAATATGATAAAACAGAAACTTCTCAATAAAAATAACTTCTATCAGTATGTTCATTATAAATGCTTACAGTAGTATGTAGGCAACAGAGCATAAAGATGTATTCATTAAGGTTTTGGTTTTGTGAGCTATTAAATATTCTGTCCTGATCAGACAAAACACTGATATGTTACTGGAGGACCACTGCACACACGTTTAAGAGCATCCTTAAGTAGCTTGCAAAAATGGGATCTCATTCATCCATTCTAAATTCATGTTGTTTGCACACACCAGGATCAATTCCAGCTAAGTCAGTAACGTAACACTAATCTTAACACAATGTAAGATCATAAACTCCCTATGAAGAGAACAAAATATTTGCATTTGTATTACAGGCCCAACTAGGCTTTTTTTTCCTGAGTGAATTTGAAAATTTATGATTCATAGCAAAAGTCTGGATATTTGTAAATTAAGAATTGGATTTGCCTGTCTCGTTTCAAGTTTTCAGTCACACAGTAAAATACAACACTAAACTAGAACGGAGCAATGCTAATTATTATGACTGATACCTAAAATATTTCTAACACCACAACAGAGAGAAAATACAGAAAATGTTTCCAAATGCTGTATACACTTGTAATAGTCTCAAGATTTGGGGAAAAAAAATGGTAGCAATGGAAAACATGAATAAAGATATAAAAATTAGTTTCCACACTATTGTTTTTACACTAGCATCTAATCTCAACAATAAACCAGGCTGTTGCTTTTTTCTTCCTCAATACACACACAACCTAATCTCGTAATGGTTCTATAAATTATTACTTTAATGCTCATTTCAGAAATTTGAAGAAAGCGTTGTTACTTCATTTACTTTAAAAGAGAGGTCAATCTTGCTATTTTCCATCTGTTAACATTTTTTCCTATGTTAATTATCTCAACTATTTATGTTCATTTTTATTTTAATCTGTAAATAGAATAATTAATAGAAGCAATCATCACCCCAAATTAAGCATTCTTCTTCGCTAGCTTTGTTTCCCGCTTAGGTATTCTTTTAAAAACGCTTTTTCTTATTCTCTTTTTTTTTCTCCACTACTTTACAATTACATTAATTTCAATCTTTATTTTCCTTTTTTTAAAAGGTTTATGGCACTAAAAATTTAGAAAAGATTATCTTAAACACTAAAAATTGTATATACATGAAGACTGCAGAAACTAATACCAAAAGTCAAGAACACAGGAGAATATGAAGTTCAGTAGAGCTTTAAAATATTTACATCTGCTTACAAAGTAAAAAGACCCTTAGAAACATATATTTTGAAACGTTGAGCAATCCCATTATATGTTAAGTATCATACCACTTTTAAACAATTCTGCCTACATGCAGAATCCATGCCGTTTCTTTCTAATATGCATATTTCATTAATACTTACATTGCCATTGACTATGACTGAATTTAGCACGCCAACTGGAACCTCACACACTGAATCCCAGGTGAGCTCCCAGAGCTCCATAATGTTCAGAGGAAACAAGGCAAATGCTTTGCCCCTAACAGGAATAACACACTCCCTGCTATACGATATACTCCCAGCTCCTTTACCATGAGTCAGGGAAGGAAAAGTCCATCTCTATATCTTCCTTTGAGTACTTACTCCCTCAAATTTGAATGCCAGCCTGTTAGGGAGAAACATCCTTTTCACACATTAGCATATGGCAACACAAAGCGGTAGTACTCAGGCACAGTCTGTTTCCGGAGTTGTAAAAAACTCTTCAGGCAAAAAACTTGGGAATAAACAGTGAGATTCTTCATCCCATGCTCAGGCAAGCAGCCGCATCCCATTCAAGAGGACTGTTTGTATGAGCACACACTGCTTAGCAGGAACATCAATTGAAGACTTGGGCACAAAATAATTCAGTATACCTACAGAATAACATTATAAACTGGAGCAATTAATACTACAAATACCAGAAGTCTGCAAAGACTTTACCTGATGGTCTCAACTCCCTCTCTGCCCAGCATTTTAGCTGTATTCAAGATAACATTCTAAGTGCCCACTTTTATCCCAGAAGGTAAGTTGTAGTTCTAAACGTATAAACACCTCCACGTGCTTGAATGAAAACACTTTTAGAGCTCTCGAAACCTGATAACAACCTCCTCCCACACCAGAGTCCAACTTCTAGGGTTCTGTTCCAAGTCCAGTTTTTGTTGCACACCCACCACGATTTTATTGCTGCAATAAAGTGAGGGGAAACAGAGAGAGAGACAGTGACCAAATGAAGGATGTCCAGTGTGTAGGGACTTTGATCACGCCTCACGTACTCAATACGCACCACTGCATCCAGGTTTTAAATACACAAGATTATGAACTCCCATAAAGTCCTTCAAGATAGTGCCGGTATTACATTATCAGAAAGATATTCCAACTAGCATACTTTAAATTAATCTCACAATCTCTGGATGATTTACGGTCTACAAAAATTTTTATAGCTTACCGCAGCCTTCCTCCCCCTCCTCGTCTGTGAAGGCCTCATGAGTCATTTCACAGAGGAAAGATGACTGGGGGCACTGTTTTAGAGCTGTGTATTTTAAACAAATAGAAAACTTAAGCGTGTAGCACAAAGCTCAGGTGGTGCGCTGCACCAGGATTCAAGAGACAGACATTTTTGTCTTTGCCGGAGAGGCCCAGAGGAAACCCCCAGGCCTCCCCCTCACGGGGGGCTGCTGTGGGAGAGAGAGAGGGAACCATCCTCAGCCTCACTAGGACTACACTAATTCTGACACGCCTAATTAATTAATTCTTACAGAACTCCCTCTTAACGGCTGGGAGGAAGAGTTTACCTCCGACTCCGCTGGGCACCCGCAGCAGAGCTGCCTCCCGAAGAGGCCTCCCCAGGGCCCGGGCTGCGCTTCGTTACCGGGGTGCCCCGAGGGGCCACGGCCACGGGAGCCCCCAGGCCGCGGGGGAGAGGCCCGGCGGGGGCTCCCGGAGAGGGTGGCGGGGAGGAGGAGGAGGAGGAGGAGGAGGAGGCGGAGGCAACTCAGGTAGAGGCGGCGCGGGCCGCCCGCCCTCCCCGCTGAGGCGAGGCGAGGTGAAGCGATCCCCGCCCGCCCAGCCAGTCCTGCCGCGTCGGGCAGCCGCGGCCCTGCCCGGCTGGTTCCACAAGTTTTTGACAGTTTCTTAGCGGCGGAGGGAGAAGCCCAGTCTGCTGTGGCGGCGCTGGGCTGGGGCCGAGGCGCTGCTCCGGAGGACGAAGCTCTCCCCACCGGCCGCCTCCCCGCCGGCACCATGTCCCGGGACCCCGAGGAGGTGAACAAGCTGACGGAGAGCACTTACAGAGTGAGTACGGGCCGGGGAGGGGGCTGCGGGCTGCCCGCCGCCTCGCCTCGCCTGAGCAGACGGCGGCCACCTTTGCCCCGCTGGCTGGCACTGCCACCGGAGGCGGCCGAGGCGGGGGCCGGCGGGAGGGCTCCGGGCAGCCTGGGCTCCTCATGCGGAAAGCGAGCAAACTCTTTTTTTTTCCCCTTTCCTTTTTTTTTTTTTCTTTTTTTAACTTTGTTTTCCCTCTTTCCCTCCCCTGTGAGTAATCTCGCCCGTCCCAGCGTATCAGAAACTGCTCGGCACTCGCCTGTGAAGAGCCCGAAGGGGCGGTTGGCGCCCCGGCTGCCTCCTTCCCGCCGCCGCGGCCCCCAGCGCGGGGGCTGGGCCGCCCCGCGGCCGGGAGCGACAGCTGCGGGCCGGGCCGGGCCGGGCGTCACGGCGGGCTTCTCCCGCTGCGGCGGGCTGGGCGCTCCTGCGGGCCGTCATCCCCTCCGTGTGCTGTGGCGATAAGGTGGTTTGGAGATCTTGGCGCTTGTGGTTTTCTGCTTGAACCGTTTCTTCATACGAGCCAGAGCCTAAAAGCGGCTTAACGCTGAATTAAGTTGCTTTCCTGCCTTTCGAGCTGATCAGATTTGTGATGGTACAGCCTAGCGCTATCCCAAAGCAGCGACTGGTGAGGGTAGTCCAGTTTATGTCGGTAGACTTTTAAACTTTCCAAAATGCCTCGTTATTTGTAGAATTAAAAACACTTCACGTACGGGCACTAGACGCTTGTTTTTTACTTTTTCTCTCTATGAAGCTCAGCCCTTCCAAAGCACACCGATTCTAGCTGGGCAGAATTCCCTGAAGAATCATACTTCTGGTTGAGTAGGGATGGCGGTGTTGGACCCGTAATCTTCAGTCCGTACCGTGTGTTGTCCCAGAGGAAGCACTTAGATTTGCAAATACATTTAATCATGCAAATGGACTTAGAGTTGCAGTGCATTTGCAGCTTTAAGCCCAAAGGAAATCTTTCTGGGGGATTGTCCCATTTTAGTATTTACAAAATCTTACTGATTTACTATCAAATGTTTTCATATCTCTGAAGATGTTGTTTAAAGGTCTCTAAAAACATTTACCGGAGTATTTTGCTGTTAGTTTTGTTGTTCTCCAACACACGTAATTATACTTCTTCACGTAGTCCAGTGGTGTCATGTTGTATGTGCTGTTTACTTTCTTTGGACTTAGATATCAAATTAATGCAAAACTACTGAAAAAATGAGATGACTTGGCTATAAGTTTTGTCCTCTAGAATCGGTGCAGGTCATCTCAAACAGTCTGGTGCTTTTTGATATCAGTTATGCTCATGGCAAGGCCATAAGCAAACAAACTCCTTTTTCTCAGAAGAGCGCCTGTAAATACAGGCTCACAGAACAGAAACCTGGGAAGTTGACTGTTTGGGGCTGTGCCGACAAAGGAATGTCCTACCCTGTCTATTGACTTCCAGAATGTAAATAAAACAATTTTACAGAGGAGAGGGAAGAAAACCTCTTGTGTATTTTAATTGATATAATATAAAATAGGCTTTAAAGGAATGACAGACCTCTAAATAAACAAAACCTTCCCTGTTATTCAGTACTTATTTACTAGGGAAGTTTACTGCTTCATTTTTTAACCTAATTCAGGGGGATACGTAAGGGTGGAACAACCAGCAAAAACACAGTAATACAAACTTAATGTTGACAGCGACGGAAAATCTTCTAGGTGGGTATTTTGAGAGATCTGGTATGTTGCATCACATAGCTAGTACTCACAGGCCTGGAAACCCTCCTGCCCTGCCCTCATTAAAAATTGAAACTTTATCCAGATAAGGTATAAAGGCTGCTTCAGATAGAGAATGGATTCTGGGTCTGCTTTAAAGTAGTTATTTCTATATCAAAGTTCAAATCTTGAAAATGGCTCTTAAGGGCAGAGAGCAGTAGCCTGTGTATTCAGCACTTGCTGTGACTGTAGTCACAGCTCCTTCATTTTAAACAAATGAACACCTCTTTGTGCCAGGCTTTATTCTGCACGGTGAGCACGCTCTCCTTTGTTTAATAAAGCTCATGTAACTTCTGCTCCTGCTGTGTGCCATCCTAGCGATACAGCTCTTAAAACACCATGTTGGTAGTGGTAAAACTGAGAGCAGTGTTTGTGTTTCTCCTACCAGTAAGAAGAAAGGCTTGGTCTGGGGAAACCAATTCAGTGTAGTCTAGTGATGGCATCTGTGTGCTACGGGACCAAATGCAGGCTTTTGACTTCTCACAAAAAAAAAAAAAAAAGGAAACCTCA
>WHYT01014239.1:119000-139510 GCA_009806455.1 Tetrax tetrax
TTTCTTTTTTTTTTTTTTTTAATTTCCTTAAAGAGCTAATCCATTGGATTTATTAAATACATAGTGACCTGTGTTACACAAGCTTCAAAACATACTTACAGAAGTCATCAGGTGGCTAAATAATGCCCTTGTCTTTTTATCTTATTCATCCTTTTTGTTGGCAACAACATCGGAAAGTGAATACCTCAACATTTTTTTACCTAACCTGACTAAATAACAACTTAATCCACAAATACGTATGTGTTGTGCACACACAAAAATCAAGGCTGACATTTACTCTTTATGTAATACCTGAAGAATCACTTTAATGCATGATAGGAATGGCACGTGCAGAATGAAGCCCAAGGGTGTGGGAGCCTATGACTAAAGAGGGCCACAGCCTGCCTTTTGCCGAGGAACTGCCGAGAGGTTCACTGGTATGACATTGCCCTGCCCTTGTAACTCCCGGCGGTGATGTGGCGTGCTGTGAGGGGACACTGCGTGACCCCCCTCACACAGACCGTGTCAGTCAGTAACCCCTGGAAAGTTGTTACGTGGTGGTGTCACAGCTCACACAGTTTCGTTTTATCTGCTGGGGAAAACTATGGGGGAAAACTATTTGGCATCCAGCTATGATACACGCAGTGCAGGGGAAAGGGACGAAACAGGAAAGTGCTGCGTTACGGACCTGTCGTTCTCTGTATAGTCTAAGGGCTGGGCAGGCGGCTTGCGTATTGCTCCTGTGGTTTGAGGTTTCCGGAGCTCTTGCTAATAGCGTGATAGCTGTAATTCATTAATGTTGGTAATCTTGGATTTTAAAGATATATTTCTCTGTACTAAAATAAATCTTACCAGAAATTTTGATTATAATCTAAAGTGTAATTAAAAACCAAAAACAACAAACCAAAAATATCCCCAATTTTGTTTATTCAGTGGAGTGCTGTGTTCTCTACAGGGGCATGTAGGATTATTTTCATGGGCTATATTGTTTTAAGATGGAAATATATCTGATAAATTCAGTTTAAAGCCCTAAATTCCATATTTCCATACCTTAAAAAGCCTCACGGTTAGATTAAACTCCCAGTCTTATATACCAAAGCTAAAATTCACCTGTGGTCCTAGCGCTTGCTGTTGTTTTGTATCACTGAAATATGAATTTAATTCAGGGGAAGAAGTGCCTTTGGGAGTTTGTGTGTTCTATCATAGTCCAGTTCTATCATAGTGCAAATTATCTCTTTTGACCTTCCTTAGGGTTATGCCTACTTAGAGTCCATCTTGGGTCATGTGT
This sequence comes from Tetrax tetrax, assembly GCA_009806455.1. Classification (NCBI taxonomy): domain Eukaryota; kingdom Metazoa; phylum Chordata; class Aves; order Otidiformes; family Otididae; genus Tetrax; species Tetrax tetrax. The sequence goes on from WHYT01014239.1 coordinate 120,268, forward strand.
TCATAACCTGAAAAAGTTTGTATTTGAAACACCCTGATGGATGATGTATTAATGCTTCTCTTAAATAAGAAATGCTGCCTAGTGACTAATAATTAGTCATAAGAATTAGTCTTTTTGAATAAACACTGCCATCCTGATTTTTTTTTTTTCATTCTGTGAAACCTGTTTTAAAACAATATTAAGCTAACTAACAACTGAGATAGCTTAACATGAGATGTGCTGAGGGCTTAATCACGCCTTTCTGAAAACTACTGTGGATTTGAAAAGCTAAAGGAGGACAGGAAATGCAATAATGTGCAAAGTGCTTCAAGTATGGTAGAGCACAGTATGATTTACTTTCTGTTCAGCTTTTTTAATCTTCTCAAGTGGTTTCTCAGACATAGTGTAGCAACACTAAAGACTTTTCCCAAAACCTCAATTTTACTGTTTTCCAAATTGAGGAATAAAAATTTAAGCTAAATTATTAGTAGCTACACAAAGATTGGCTATAGTGATGGTAACACGAGTAATGTCAGACATCAAGATCTACTTTTCTGTGCTAGTTGTAGAATTTCGGATTTCCACCCACACACACCGTTATCCGCTCTTGCAGAAGTGCCTGCAGGATGTAAACTTGAAACTACAGGGAGTCTATGCATTGTTTCGTTGTATTCATACCTGCTGAGCTATTGTTCTGCGAGGTGTGTCTTTAAGTAAAAAGCAAAGCTGAGCATTTACAGGAAGGCACTTTTACAATAGCTGTCATTTGTTTTGAAGATTAACGTTGTTTATGTGACTATCAGGAACTGCGGAAGATATAATACCTATACACAACAAGGGGAAATACAAGGCTTGTTCCTCTTCAGTCACCTCCTTGCTGCCAGACTGGTTAACTCATACTGGTTTCATGTGGTAAAAGGCACATAGCAACTGTTACGCTGGATTATAGGAGGATTTAATGACTTGAATCACCAGGATGGGTTTCTCTTATGCTTTTTTTCTTGGAAGGTCATTTTTGCCAATTCTAAAATTCCCTGCATAAAAAGGTGTTTCCCGTTGCCTGTTTTGAAAGTGTTTCCCTTCATTTTCATTCATCCTAAATAATGGAAAGCTGTAGGATCTGATCATGTGCCTCCTCTTCTCTTCTAGTTAATTATTCTGTTCATGAGAGGTAGTGTGTCACTAGAATATAGGACACTAGACAGACAATCTGGAGGCCTAGTTTGTGTTCCTCACTGCACGCGCAAATGATGTGTTGTGAACTACTTTGTCTCTCCCAGCTTTTTTCTTATTTTGTTATGTCTATTTGGATTAAGACAAAAGCCTTATTCCCATGACTTTGTACAGCGTGGCAGATAACAAGATTAGTGATATTTTCTGAGATTTCTGACAATTCTAAATTAGTGGTTCTCTTGATGAGAAATTCTTCTTTTTTCCTCTGTCTCTGCTTTTTTAGAAGTTTTCAGATCTGGCTTTCATATATAAGTTGTAATTTTTGCACTGGTGTTCGTTCCCACTAATTTTCATGACCTTTTCTTTAGACTGCAAATAAGGGAAGCTATAAAACTGTAAAACATCATCTGAAAATAAACAGCTGTACAAATTGATTTCTGGGTGGCTTTTCCCCCCCCCTATAACTTCTGAAGTTGAACAAAATATTACAGTCATTTTAACATTTTAGCTGATCTGAAATGTCTTGGCAATATCAAATTTATCTCTGATCCTGAAGAGGGAGTTGCTAGTGACAGTTTCCCTTTTTGAAAAAGTACTCTGTGTATTTCTTCCTGGACAGTACTTCAAAGACAGCAGCAGTGGTTAACTGTATAAAAAGAGCACTATACATACAGCCAGGTTTTTGAGAATCCAGTCTTCAGTAGAAAGAAAAATACACATATGCTCCTTTCTAATGTTGGAGAGAGGAAAATTATATAAGAATTATTTCATTAGATCATCTTGGCGGGGGAAGCTACGTCTTTCTATCAAACACAAATCCTTAGTAGGAAAGTAGATGAGCCTTGCAGAGTGCAGTGAGCATCAGCTAACCGTACGTACCCTGTGTTAAGCCAAGCAAATTCTAAAGGGGAATTTCCATTGCAAAGGTTTTTGCTGCTTCTTGGGCGTTCACATCAAGAGACTGGTGCAGACGCTTCTGCTAACAATCAGCCACTGTGGCACTGCAAAGACTGAAAATCTTTCAGAGACTGCTTGGTCTAATGGAGAAAAGATCCATTAGTTGTGTGCCTTCCAGCTACTGAAGGCGCTGAGCTATAAATTGTTTCTTCATCTTTCCCAGCAGTTTTACGTATATGTTGAGCAGATGTGATGTACTAGAGCTCTCCCTCAAGAGTCCTCTGTTTCAGTGGACCTGTTGTGTCTCCACAGCATGGTCTATATCTGCTCTGCATGAATACCAGATCCATAGCAAGTCTGATAGTGAAAATAAAAAGCTATGGGGTCAGGCTTCAGAGAGGGGAGCTGTTGAGGGCATTTTTGCTGTTTTTTTTTCCCATACCCTCCCAAATGAAAACAACTAATGACACAGGTGCAATCACTGTTTTCTGTTTGAAATTTGAATTACAAGATGTCAAGAGAACTGGAATCTTAACCCTTGCATCCTTAAGATGGTCTTTCCAAAAATGAGCATTTCCAGACCGATAATTGTCATGTTACCATTAGAATTTTTGGGTAGATGGCAGTAAGGATTTTACTCTGTAAGTTCTTGTTGAGAGGATCAAGGTAAGCAAGGACGTGATCTGTCTTTCAAGAAAATTATTTTCAGTATAGGGCAGTATTTTTTTTTTTAATGATTCACTGACTGTATATGCCAACAGATATCCTCTTTAGGATGCTGCTGGGAAGAAATGGCAAAAAGTTGGAATAGCAAGAGAAAACTTACCCTTTGGAACAAAAGCCTCCCAATGGCACTGCCTCAGCTCAAGGGAGGGCAGCAGAGGCACAGCAGCAACGTTTACAGTAGTAAATTAAAGAGCTGGAGTGGGAGGAGGGATGTTCCCAGGCACTAGAGCTTGAAAATCCATACTGTGAAGTTGTTAGAGTAGCCCTTGGCATTGTTGGCCCAACCTGAAACACCGTTTCCTAAATGATTTCTGGATGTGGCTTGTGAGTTAACACAAATGAAGGGCCTGGGGACAATAGATAGTTTGCCTGCAGTGATCGTGTTTGGCTGCGTAAGAGTCTAATGGTATAGACCAGAAAACAATTCCAGTTGCATTTAATCTGTACAAATAAAGGCAGTGGGGCCAGGTATTGCTGTTCCGTGTCTGCTTTTGATACCATATATACTGTACCAGTATAAGAACTTGAGACTTTTATATCTATTTTCTAAAATATCTTTCTCTCAAGATGACTGTTAAAAGTTTTATTGGTGACATCTGGAATTAATTATTTTCTTCACTTTTTAAATTTACTGGAGTTCAGGTATAGTACTATAGCTGAAAAATAACAATAAAGTTCTGTCTGAATGACCTTGCCTGAAAATAAGACAGATGTGACAGTATTCCTGTTCTTTCTGGGTTCATGTATGTACTAAATATAAATATTTTCATTCTGTTAGTAGTATAACAGACAAAAGCTTGATACTGTTTCACTTGTCTTGTATTTCTTGTAAACAGAAAGTGTCTGTTTTGAATTCCTTGAACTTGAAAGTTCTGCTGTGTGAATAATATCTAGAAAGATGTGAGCTGTGTCATTAAAATGTTGTCATAAAAATAGTAAGAATAACAGAATATCTTCAGGTGTCTCGTGATCTTTCTTTTGTGATGATAAAATTTTACAGAGTAATATCTTAGTTGCCCCTGATCAGTTATCTGGTGAATTTCTTTTCTCTTTTTCCATTTCCCAGCATTAGTTTTTTTCTTTCTTTTTTTTTTTATTTTTTTTTTCCAGGGCAGAGGAGGAGAATTCAAATCTTGAACCATTGTCAGAAAGTTCATGTTATTGTCTGACTTTATAAAACAATTAGTGGATAAAAATTTTTCTCTCACTCTTATTTCATCATCACCTACCATAAAAGAAGGATCTGTGCAAACTTTCTTTACATACTTGACACCTTTTTGTATTCTAAATAGCCAGATTCTTTTTTTCTCCCCTATTGAAACAGTTTACCTTTTTTCCTCTTTGTTGCTCAGTTTCTGTCCCTTGCATCCTTTGCTTTCCTCTCCCTCTCAAGTCTTCTATTTTTCATCCATCCACGGAGTTTTCAGATGTATGCTGTACATAGGAAACATAAAACTAGACCTGAGTGATGCAGAGATAATTACTTTCATCCACTGTGGAATTGCCTTGGTTATAACACAAATTTTATTTTCTGTTCACTAGAATGTTATGGAACAGTTCAATCCAGGACTGAGGAATTTAATAAATCTGGGGAAGAATTACGAAAAAGCCGTTAATGGTAAGTCTTCTAGGTGTAAACTTTAGAAAGAATGTTTAATTTTCACTTACATATGTATATTGGATATAAGGGTTGTGTATAAGCTTAATTTCCAAGTTGGACTTTGGATATATTTAATTAGGAAAAAAAACTCAAACAAAAAAACTCAAACAAAAAAGTGCCAACACCCAAACATACGTACTTTCTCCATTTTTTTGTTTTGTTTTGTTTTGTTTTGAACTGTCCTGCAGAATTTGCATCCCAAACACTTAGGGACAGAGCTACTGCACAATAAACTGCACATAAAGTGTAAATAACTTGCATTATAATAACAATATAAATGAAGAAAACAGTTATGTAAATTAGCTGTTCTATTTTTTCCCCTGGAAATACCTTCCAAAGATATTGCACGTTTTTGGATCTGTTTCTGCTCACCTATACACATCACTGTCTAAATAACCTTGTGAACAGAACAACTTGAATGAATAAAAGTTGCAGCAATGGATTAATTTTTTTTTTTTTTCCTTGTCCGTACTAAACCTGATGGTATATTTTTAGGGGAGTCAAAATCAGAATGACCACATTTGAATTTAAGGGCCCAGTCTCTTGAACTTTTTATAATGTGGTTGCTTGCTTCCATTATTGACTTCACAGAAGCTGTCTAAGAATGAGTTTCCAAGGCTGGGCTCTAGATTCCCAAAGCTTCTGTCGCAGGACCTGTTAGAGCTTGCTCCGTTTCACCGACGCAGATCTGCTGAGCTGCTTGATGCCAAATTACAGCAGTGTAAAATCTCTCTCTTTGCCGCATTCAAGGCTATGGAATATCTTTCCCCTACATGTAATCTAGTCCTCCGAGAAATGTGATACTGCAGAAGTAGTGCATAGCCAAGTAGACACTGAAATCTCTCTTCATGCAAATTTTAGACCAGGCTTGAGAAAAAGATAAAACTAAAGCCTGTTGGAGATAAAAACATGGAAATATTTACTTATTTGCAGTAATGGCTAACCTGACTCTGCTTATGTAATACCTAACTTCGGGGATTATAGGCAGTACCAGAAGTAATAATAAGTGTTTTCACGTTTGGCTGAAAGATTTTTATACCAGTTTCTGAGGGGTCTGCTTTTCGCATACTTTACTGTTGCTGTGTTACATTGTGCCTCTTCTCATTCAGTTTGTGATCAGTAATTCACAATAAACTGTGCACAGCAACACTGGAGAGGCTGATGGGTATTGTGTTCTAGCAAGTTTCCCTTTTAAGACTGCCTGACAAAGCTATCTAGCATGAATACTTAATTTCAAAATGAATAAATGTTTACAAAGTTGCAACAACTGTTGAGAAACTACATTAAAGTAATCTTTGGGCTCTCATAAATTGGTAATCTTTTCTGGTAAGTTCTGAGTGGTATAAATAGATATGTAATACGGATAAATACAGTGTTGCTAAAAAAATACTTTGCAGCTTTCCAAACAAGTCAGAGTAGGCTGACAAAGAATATAAAACTTACAAGAACTTCTGCTAGGTTTATAATGTATTTTTACATTTTTTGAGGATAAAAGGTGAAAATTGCTTTCCTATAGAAGTAGTTTACTAGCCATAGTGTTGGTGAAGAAACTGTACAAGTGGAGTTCTTGATTTAGCTTGATTAGCACAGAAGAAATCACACATTTTCTTCCTTTTTTAGTGGCTGTATTAGGATAAAGATTGACTTGGGGCTATCTTGGGAAAGATGAGAAAAGGAAGACTTGAAATGGCATAAAATCTTCACATACAGGTGGCATACTGCTCCATCGGTAGCACCAGTATAATTCCTCACTTCAGAAAATTTGAGTATAGAGCCATCTCTGAGACACTGCTTACACAGAAATTATTCTTGTCTAATGCAGCAGAGCCTCAAAAAGAATCTTTGTTTCATTTGGAAGGGTGTAAGGCTTCTCAGTGAACATACTATTATGTATCCAAAGATTTGGACCTGTTGGAGCAAGTCCAGAGGAGGCCACGAAGATGATCAGAGGGCTGGAGCACCTCTCCTATGAGGACAGGCTGAGAGAGTTGGGGCTGTTCAGCCTGGAGAAGAGGAGGCTCCAGGGAGACCTGATAGCGGTCTTCCAGTACCTCAAGGGGGCTACAGGAAAGATGGGGAGAAACTTCATCAGGGCCTGTTGTGACAGAATGAGGGGTAATGGTTTTAAAATAGAAGGAGGTAGATTCAGACTTGATATAAGGAAAATAATTTTTTACAATGAGAGTGGTGGAACACTGGCACAGTTGCCCAGAGAGGTGGTGGATGTCCCATCCCTGGAAATGTTCAAGGCCAGGTTGGACGGGGCTCTGAGCAGCCTGATCTGGTTGGAGATGTTGAAGATTGCAGGGAGATTGAACTAGATCACCTTTAAAGGTCCCCTGCAACCCAAACTGTTCCATGATTCTATGTCACCTTTGCTAGTAAAAACTATAGAATACAGACCTAAAATACTGTAATTGGCAATTGCCAATTATATTCCTCTCAGAAAAAAAGTATCCTAAAGTCACGAGTGAGAGCATGCTTGGCTTCCACTTTATGTTAAAAATGTACTACTAAAAAAAAAAAAATTACAAGGACTTACTTCAATAAGTATTTTTCCCTGCCAATTTGTCCTTGTTATTTCTTTTCTTTGCGGTCAGATCAGTTCTAGATACTGTGAAGATGCAAGGCAACCCTTGCATGGTGTAGATCTACTGCATATACAGTCTGTTTCTGTTCCTCCCTGCAGTTTGAATCTTGATGATTCTGTGTTCATTCTAGCAAAACTGGCCTTGCTGTTTAAATCAGCTATAACCAGGAAATCATTAACTGAGAAAAACTGAAAGCTCAGTGGTAGATATTAAGAGTTTATTGGTTCCTGTAAAACTGGAATTGAACTATAAACAATAAAAGGGGGGGAACTGTCCTGGGGGAAAAATAATGTGAGCATCCAAGTGTTAACTAGGGTCTATCTTTTTGGTCAGGAATGTTAAAACTTCAGGCTTCTTAAACTATATATGCTAGATTTCTCTGCCATCCGGATTTCAGTGATGAAGATAAAAGTAGGCATTTTCCTAGAGTGTCCAAATAACTCTGTGCAGAAATTGTATATACCAATGGTAATTTCCATGTCTGACCAAGAAAGCAGAGATCTTCCAACATTTAAGTTAAGTTGCTGAATAATCTCAGGAACATTGATGGTATGTTGAAAATTGAGAAAGAATGCCAAATGGGTTATTTCTATAACCTGAACATCCTCTTGCAGAGACTTAATTTTTGAAGTTTCAGCATTGAGACCTAAGTGGAAAAGTTGATGTTTATATGTAGGATACTCAGATTTCAAGGGTTGTTTTGATGGGAAATTGTATTTGTCATTGCAGTATATGATGGCTGTACAGTGTTATCCATAATGGCAATTTTTAGGAGTGGCTGTATCAGATGTATCAAACCTCTCACATTTCCCTTTTCTTTTAAATTTACCACACCTGGTGAACTGCACTTCATCATAGCTGCTTTGAAGCAAGTTACTCTTTCAATGGATTTAAACAGTAAATGATTATTTGCTTTTGTAGGGCTCTGTGTCTCCTTGTTGCAACTGTAGCCCGCTGTCTCATGGCCAGTAGCCATTTCTCAGATCAGTCATCTGACTGGCCAATTCAAGGCAGAGAATTTGGCATTTCTAGTAGATTTGGGATTGCATTTTACTTTTTTTTTCCAACAGTTTTATGTATATCAAGGAGTTTTGTTATATCCTGACCAATGGCTTATGGCTAAACCTACCCACTGGATGCTGATTGCTCCTGGATATGCATGAAAGTTGGAAATAAATAATATGCCAAAACTTCATTAATACATTCTAGTGTTCTGTATTTATCACCTGGTTTCACAAATTAGCAGGTAGCACAGGGACTCATGTAACTTTCACTGATAGAAGGATTTTCTTATTATTTTCTTATTATTATACCTGTCTCTTACTATGTACACAGGACTAAAAAAAATCATAGGATCACAGATTAAGGAAAATGAAAAATAATTTGATTTTTTTTTTTTAACAGTTTGTTTTGGTTTTTTTTTCCCTCCTCTCCCCTACCTTCCCCCCAAGCTATGGTAGTGGCTGGAAGAGCATATTATGATAGCCTTGCAAAGATTGGGGATATATCAGCTGATTCTCCAGTTTCTAAAGAATTAGGTAAGTGAAATCTCATTTTAAAAAATTACTTCCAAATACAAATTTTATTTTTGTTTTCCTGCTGGCAGTTCATACAACTAATGGGAAATAGAAAAGGATCAGAAAAAGTGTGTTTTGCTCTTAATGCATAGATGGAAGGGATTGGATTCCTTTAAGGTATGATATTTCTCAAGACAGTTATAATATTTTGACAAAATCACTTTTTTTTTTTTTTTTACTTTTGTTAATATATTTCTGCCTACGCATTCAAAAGAATGCATTTTTTAAGTTCATATAATTCTATAATAAATAAATATGGAAAAATGTGTAGCTTAATCTTTAGTACAGAGATGAATGTTGAAATATTTCTGCAACAGAATATTAGGATGAGGAGTCCTAGTGTATGATAGCAGTTCTAAACTAAAACTCTTTTCTGGATGAGTTCTATGGTGAAGATTTTAATTCTATTTCACTATTTTTGATCGAGTATATAACTAAAAATTCTCAGATGCATTATATTTATTTTCTATTTGAGCTTTTGAAAGAGAAACTGTAGATTTGAAGATGTAGTAGATTTACATTAATGTAAACTCAATCAAAGTTCTGTACTTTCCTGAAAATAATTTCTGAATTTTTGAAAGATCACCATCAGCACTTCATTTTGTACTCCTTTGGCTAGCACTGAAATGATACTGCTCAATCTACAAAAGTGAAGTTGTCATCAAAGTCTTTGTAATATTTCTGACAAAAGATTCTAACATCACTACAAAACAAGTGGGAACTATCTGTAAAGAGGAAACATTTGTTTAAAGCCTTCATTTGCTTTTTGACAAAAATAACTTGATTAAGTGTCTTGTCTCTAAATTTTTGATTATGGGCAATGTAGGACTCTTTCAACAATGTGACTTGCATCTGCTCCTGTAACTCTCAATAGTATATTAATTCAGCTCATTAAAAAACAATGTTTTTAGTAAATGTTTTTGGTTTTTTTTTTAATTATTCTGCTGAAGCAGAATTGAGGGAGAAAGTCTTCTTGATTGGTGGCCACTGGTTTCTATGTACCTGCATCCATTGTTATGATTTGTTCTGAAACCACTTGTGTGTGAGTGTTAACATTCGGTGTCCAAAGCTGGGAGCGGCGGAACAGCAAACAGTGCAAAGCAAACAGCCCCAACGCGGTCGCTTTCTCTATTTGCTTTGCAGGCTGGTTACAGCAAGCAGAGCTGCTGGTTTCAAACTAGAACAAAACTATGAGAAAGCTAAAAGTAATAACCATGCAGAGTCTTATAAAAATGTCACAAATGCATGGTTACAGTATTTGCAATCAAGCGGTTGGTCAGATGCATGGAAGTAATGTATCTACTGAACTTCGTGTGACTGCGGGATAGCGTCTGCTTATTTGGAAATATTATCGTTGGATACTCTCGAGCTGAATTCTGAAAATAACTGGTTTTCCCTATTATTGGGGACAATACAGAATTGTGATTGCAAATATGTTTTTATTTAACTATTAATTCTTCCCTGCAATTATAAACCTTTGTCTAGATCTACTGTATTGAGAAAACATGGCCGCCTTTAGGGTCAGGCCTCTAACACTGCTTTCTGTTCGTCTTCTACTTAAACTGTTACCGCAGAAAAATCTTTTCTTCTTAAGAAGAAAGAAAACAGCAACTCTGGATTTCTCCAGCGTGCTCCCTGATAGAATACTTAATTTAGAGATAAGGAAAGTCATTGAACATTGGAAAAGGCAGGATAATGTGGTTAGGAGTCTGAGAGAGATAATTTGCATTTTCTTGAGGAAAGTTTTAATAGTTCTGCAGCTAGGCTACAACACTGAAGTATTTAGCAAAGAAATACATGCACCCCAGATGTCTCTAAAAGTACCTTTGCTTAAAAAGAAAAAAAAAAAATTACTGCACCTTTTAGTATTTTAAACCTGTTAAGACGCATGCTGAGCAGTATCGCACGTGTAAAGACTAGATCAGACTTTGCTGTCATTTGCTTGTTTGCGGACCCTGATAACTTCACTGGAGCTCCATAGGCTGAGCCCACTGTGGAATTGTCTCCTCTGTGAGTTCTTTCTGAGATTTGCCAAAAGACGTGTTATTGGCCACTCACAGCTCTATCATGCATAATACTTCTGTTTCCTTTGCCAAAAAGAGGTCAGTAGTCATCAGTTAAGTTTTGTGGTATGCCTGTGAACTGCTTTTCTGGAATGTATTCTCTTGAGCATCACGTGAGCTTGTTTTATAGAGCAATAGTGTCAAGGTGACTGGCAAAGAAGCAGAGAGGAGCAATTTCTATAATTTTATGTGTGCATGTTACCTGTATCCAAATCTGATGTTCAGAATATTTTGGTAACTTTTTACTTCTCCCTTCCTTAAAATTTTATTATAAGGCCTCTTCCTGTATCCCACATTAACTGAAATCAACAGCAACATTCCCATAGATGCTAGTAGAAGGTCACTGTATTTTTAATATTTATCCTGGCTCTTCACAATGAATTACAGACCAGCAATGGCCAAGTTCTAAAGCATTTTGGAGTGCTTTAGTATCTGAGCACAGATTGAGGTACTGTGGTCTGGATTTCCAGTTTTTAGGTCTTTGGACAACCAGAACAGGTAAATGTTTTCATTTTGGTAATAAAAAATTGAAACATGTTAACCTAATGTGTGAAACAAACAACACGCACACCCCCCCATGGCGTACCAATTTAACCACAATCAGGGCAACTGGCTTATGGATGGCAAGACTTCATAGCAGTCAGAAATCCCTAGGTGCTAGTTTTCTGCCTTATTGTCATCTACAGCAGAAATGAAGGGAAAGCATATCTGTCAGTTATCTTTGACTTCTCTTAAATGTTCATGCCTACTCCATTAGCTTGGTGTTTCAACCATCACTGGGTGATGGGTGAAATGGGTGAAATTGTAGCTGGAATATTGCACTGAGTGATTTTACAGTTCAAACCTAAACCTGCTGGGTGACCTAGAGCACGTTTACTGCCAAGTGTGATGTAAAGATTTGTTATCAAAAACACAGTCAACCTTTCCTTCTGATAAGGAAGCACAGAACATGGTCTTCCTGCAATGAGCCAGTAAAATGGATACCAAGCCCACGGCAGGGTAGAAGCAGAAATGGAAAATAAATTAGGAAGAAAACTTTTGAAGTGAAGGGTAAAATGCACAGAGGGCAGAGAAGTAAGGCAAAAAAAATCAAGTTAAAATGCCAGAAAGTGCTTTCTTCTGTCTGCTGAGATTGGAGCAGAAGAGGGAAATGAGAATGAAATGGAAATCTGGATATTCCAGCTGTTTCAGAATTATTTTAATACAGAACAACTTAATATGAGTAAGTTGAGGAATTAGAAGAATATACTGCATTCGTAATACGATCCTTATAAATAAGGGATAAGTTGACTTAGGTCAGCATTCTTTTTAACTTTATTTCCCTGAATTTCTAAGCTTGTAGTCCCTTAGACTTGCCCACGAGCCTTTAGGAACACAACCTGCGTTTACACAGTTCAAGTTATTCTGCAATATGGAATTTGCATATCTTTCCTTCCTAGGCACCTTTTTCCCACAAGGCAGAAAAGGCAGGAAAAAAAAGAAACTGCATGTTTAAAAATGTTAAGATTTCATACTAGTCAAATTTCAGCATACCACATCAACACAATAAAATTTTGTGTTTCAATAGTGCACTAATAATTTCACATAGTACTATACCACTGATAGTGTTAAAATAGTAACTTTCATGACATATTGCTTATCTCTTTTTATCTTGCCAAAATATGGGTTTATGAGGCTTTGTCTTATCATTTTTTAGTGCTTATAACTTTAATGAGCTCTCTCTTCTAGTAACGTAGGCTGTCTTTGTAGCCTTCACTTGCCCAATGAATCAGGAAGTTACGTGCTGCTTGCTCATTGAATACTACTGCTCGTATCTTCGCAACTACCATCTTTACAAAAACGGGCAGGTGCTGGATACAGCTCATTATATTGTGGGTGTGAAGTCCTGGTTTGTTGTATGGCAACGGTATCTATAGCAGTCACCCACAATTAGACTGTGAGTCTGCACCTAGAGCTTATTGCTCAAGAACTAGTCAGTGTGAACTATCCCTTGCTTGTCAAACTATAAACAGCCAAATTATAAGAAAAAAATCACATTGTATGGTCTTGACCAATGGAACTACATGCAGAAGTTCAGGATGTTAAAAGGAAAACCAGAGGAGACAAAATCTCTTCCCTAATCTAACCAAGACTGATAATTTATTTGAAGATTACTCTGTGTTACAGGCTTATTTTTTCATGGTCTCATTCTGTTAAAACTCATCTGGAAACAGGTATGCAAAAGCTTGTGCTCATCTATAGTCTGAAATGTAAGAATTTGTGAAAAATTATGTTTTCAGGAGAATTTTTCTGGTTAAAAACCACTGCATGTAATCTATAGAAGCAGATATTGGACTGAAATATTGCTCTGTGTTGTGGCAGTCACAAGATACAGAGAGGTGGGGAGAAAAAAAACACCAAAACTTCTGATGGTGCATATAATAAGAGGAATTCTTGCCTGACAGAAGATGAGCCCTGAAATTTATATTCTCATCGTGCACAAAAGAAAGGCCTAAGGACTGTGCTTCAGGTCTAAAAGACAGTACTTGAACATATTCATCAAATGCAGATTTGCTCATAATGTTGTGTAATTTTAAAGGTCTCCACAACTTTGTCATGCTTTGTCAAATACAAAATCTCAATTGTGAAGTGGTATAGTAATACACATAGTAACAGAGTAATTACAGTAATACTATGATAGGGATAACTGGGAGCAAGGGGTTCTCTTTTTGCAACTAAGAGAAACCCTATGGACTTTCTCACCTCATTTCTGTTTGAGAGATTTTTCTGTATCAGAAACTGTGAGCTTTAAGTTGCCAACTCATATAGAAAAATTTGAAACTGAATTGGAAAATTCTTCCTTTGCTAAAAATAACATATCTCCTTGTTGAAAAAATTCTAATCACGCTGTAATAAAGGCAATACCCTCTTTTTAAAATACTTACCTTGCAAGTATATTTCATTCAAAACTGTCCATTTCCTTCCTGATTAATAAGCAAAATTGCCACTTGAGTGTGTACTTTTCAGAGTTAAAGCTCTCCTGCTACTCCTCTGATATAGCACTGAAGTGTCATTCTTAAGTGTCGAGAAAGGCAAGCAGAAAAAAGAGAAATTTCCATCATTTAGGACGAATGTAGCTAATTGCACTTCAGTTTTAAAATAGAGGGCAGGGGAGGGTTGCCAGAGTTGTTGGCTCACTTGAGCATATAAATTGACCCTTTCATCTGGTATCCTGTTTCACTTGTCTTAGAGAGGTGACACGTAGCACCCTCCCTTCACCGGCTCATTTAAACTGAAGAGAGATCTGTCCTCTTGCCCCATCTTACTGCATCGCTGGGTCTCTTCTACAGTACAGATGCTTTTGGAATAGTTTGTGTTGGAGAGAAAGGCGAGTGAAGTCTGCCAGGAACTACAGAACCTCTTTAGCACCTCATCTGGTGGAAACTTCTGGGAAACTGGCTTAGAGGCTGCAGTTTAAGTAGTTAGTGTATCAGGCCAGCTTTTCCTATGGAGCATGAATAAAATGCTCTTCTACTATATTTAGAATAAAATTGCATCCGAAGAAGCCACTCCATTCTACTCTTACAAAAGGAAGTACACAGAGAGCTGTCTTGAAAAGGAAATACAAAGTAGTTTTGTGTTTTTTTTCCAGGAGTAAAGTTTTGTATCTTCTAATTTTATTACAGTCTAAGTTTGTGCTATATAGACTTCCAATCTGCTATAAGAAAGCTAGAAAAAAAAAGTTTGTTCTGTATACAATCATGTTGTTGTTACTTCTGCTATGAAGACTTCCAGTTAAGGTGCAAGTTTTCTGGTTCTAGAAATGGCTGAAGGGAGGAACAGAATATAAAAATACACAAGACTCTCAGAATTGCAGGGCACCGGTGTTGCAGAATACTAGCACCAGGGGAAGAAAAAGACAGGTATTCATAGGACTTTAGTGATATTTTTCCATTTTTTTTTCGGATTAAATTTTAGATAATTGGTCATATTTCCGAGTCAATTTCAATTTTGGTTTTTTGGTTTTGTTGGTTTGTTTTGGGGTTTATTTGGTTTTGTTTTTTCCCCTTTACAGCAACCTGTAAACCAAAGCTGATTCTCCTGATTTTAGTCAGTGAGAAGATCTGGGTAGAACACCCTTACAGTGTATAGCTCAGAATTTCTCAGGCTAATTAACGGTTCATAGGTAGCATTGGCAGTCCTGTTCCTCGTGATGCATTGTTACAGGTTACAGTTACAGTGTTATGGCTCTGCCACCAGTGCACGCGTCTGTCCCTGCTACTGTAAGCAGACCTACCTGTGTGTGATGACTCTGGAAGTCAGCACAGAACATCCATAATGACACATGTGACCACACACCCTCAAGGGAAAAATCAGGTATTGCAGACACCTACAGTGAGTGGTACTTACCTGGTATCTTCATGCTATACCTTGAAGGCCTGAGAAAATGCTGAAAATACCATGAAGGGCATCCTTAAAGATTTTTCTGACTATATTGGAACAGTTAAATTTCACATGAGTCTCACAGATAGCAAAGACATCTTTCATCTTGCACTAAAATCCCTGGAAAGGATGCCCTAAACTTCACTTGTGTGGCTCATGTCTGTCTAGAAAAGAGCAATCTGGAAGTGAGAACTGGCATTCTGTGTGCAGGGCAGGTGTGTGTTCCCTGGCAGCTCTTTGCACTTGCCCCAGCACCCTGGGATCATCCTGTGTCTGGGGTAGTACAGCGGGCAGGAGGCTGTTCTCTCTCTGCTGATACTTAGCATCACAATTTTTCTTCACTGCCAGCCCCAGATAGGTCTGTTAGAAAATAAATAAGCCTGAGAGTCTGTTGAGAAAATATACTTAGTTGTCCTCTCAGTGAGAGAAATAGATGGAAAATGGAAAGTAAATGGCAACATCGCAAAGAAAATGGCATCGTGTATGTAATCAGCTTGTAAATCCTTTAACCAAAGTCTAACTGTATTTTGTACATACAGTCTGCCCTTACTGATGATTTACTTCTAAACTAAAAAAAATCCAATATCCATTGTAGATGTCTTTAACATTCCCAAGGGGAGGGAGAGAAACAGTTGTCTTGGACTTGTGAGAGAAATACTTTTATCAAAACTTTTGTTTCAAGTTTGGGTGTGGACACTGCTAAGCCTGGGAAGCTTGACAGCAGTTCCAAAGTGCTGTTAGAAAAATTGCACTGATTCTTGCATTTTATTGAATATCATGTAATACTTATCATTATAACTTAAATATTTATCCTCTCTAATAATGGAAACCCATAAAGAATTTCAGTTTTTGCTGTTTGGCATGATTTGTTTGTTCCACTCCTGCTGAAAAATGGAGATCAGCTTTCTTGTATGATCTTCACTAACTAATCTGCCTAAAGCCAGCTGGGCTTCACCCAGGCAAGTTCAGGCTTGTGGCTGTATGGTAACTTGTTTTCTTTGCACCTGACTTGTGTAAGGATTACAAGGCACTTGTTTAACACCACTGCAGCTCAAGTATGAAAATCTATTGTATATAAGGCTTTCAAGGCCCTATGAAAGATCAGTCTCTGACATACATTCCTTAATGTATTGTGGGTTTGTATGTTTGGGTAGAAAAATAAATGCCAGCAGCAATCTTCATAAATACTAGTGATGGAGTAACAGGTGGAAAAACAAGTTTGCCATTTTTCATGCATTATTTATGTGGCATATGCTTTTCCTTTCCTTTTTTAACATTAAAATTTAGTTACTATGCTTACCAATTATCTGAAACAAGATGAATATTTCATGTTAATTAGCGTCTGTTCAATGGTATAGTAGGCTTAAAACATTCTAATCTCTGATTTTTTTTGACTAAGATCAAAAGAGCTTGGGAGAGAAAGGGGAATTAGACTAGCAGGAATGAACTATGCTAAAACTGTAAAAAAGTCACATCCCTCTTTAAAATATAATGTAAGCTAATATTTTTGTTCTGCTTAAAATTGTAAACTAGGAGTGTCACACCAAGAACAAACTCAGAGTAACTGGAAATTGTAATGGTCTTGATAATCTCTTCAGTATTCACTCTTCTAAAGTCCTGTGTGGGAATTTATGAACACTTCGCTGCCTGCTTTATAGCATGTAGTGCATGGTGTGAATTTGGTAGTATTTTTAAAAATCACTTGTGTCAAGCTGAAAGAATTTGGCATTAATTTTAGCCTAAGTAAAGTGTATTTAAAAAGCAAGTTGATCCTTGGGTTTAACTGAACATGGCTTTTCTTATAAACAGTCAGACTGAAATATAAAGAGCCGAGGAGTTCCTTCTATCTTTTAAGTATTCTTCTATCTTTAAGTATTCTAAAGTTGTTTGGGTTTTTTTTTAAATTGTAATTTTAATTTTGTCTTATGTATTGGGAAAGTACTTCCTTATGCAGTTTTACACTGTTTTCTTCCACATGATCATCAAGAAAGTTTTAGGACAGGGAAAAGATTACCATGTAATTTTCATCCTGAACCACAAGATAAAGTGGTATCATAGGTAAGAGGTGCTAGGCTACTGCAGTAGAAGTGAACTACGCTCTATCCCTTCACCGTTTGTCTAATGGGACAAGGACTTTTGAATAGCAGGATTCTTTTATTATATTCCTCAGACTGAGAGCAGCGTGTAATCGAACGACAGGGGAAGTGCTAGAGAGTATTGCCAAGTATGCATTCCAGCAAACTTTATTCCAAATAATACACAGCTAAGCTGCTGAGAATTGGTATTTAAGCTTTTGTTTTCCCTTTAGAGATATATACGTTCATTTTGCGCAAAATCCCAGCCATAATCTTACAACTGGTTCTGAATGCCTTTTTCTAGCCAGTTCCACAACATAATAAACCTGTGACTAGAAGACAGAGGTCCTTGAGGAGATGGTGGCCACGGCTGAGCTGTCACCACCAGTGCAATTTATCCAGTCAGCTGCATACTCCTGGCTGGGTCCAAGAAGTTTCCTAGGAGAGGGGATGACCGAAACAAAATAGCAGTGGCAGCCTGCTACTGGCCACCTTTATTTTCTGTTATTTTGCCTGATGCTGTTTGGCTCTGGAGCAGAGGGAACAGGCTGTCGGTGAGATATAGACAGGTATTTGTATGTATATGCTATATATGTACATACAAATATGTACATACCAAACAAAGCAAATAATTTGGGAAGCAGAGAACTTAGTATACAGCATTTGCTGTAAAAGCAAAATGGTAAAAGGTCCTTTTCTTCTGATAGAAGAATGTATGTTGTACCTAGAGAGTAGCTGATTAAAACAGCTGTGAACTTCTGTTAAAGTATGCTGCCTATGATGTAGCTGGAAATAAATTATTTGACCAAATCAAAACAGATTCCATAGGGAGTTTTTTGTTGGGGGGGTGGGTGGTTGTTTTGTTTTGTTTTGTTTTCACACACGCATATCCTGCCTTGATTTTTAACTTCAAGCAGTTTTGACTGCGGTCAAACATACATCACAGCCGTGCATGGGACAGAATACATTTTTTCCCTAGGGAGCCATGTGAGGAACACAGGCAGAGAAGCCCTGTGAGAAGGAGAAAAAAGAGCGCTGCGGGTTCATCACCCCCGAACACCACAGGTGCCCAACTTGCCTAATTATCAGCAGTGTCTTGTACAATCCCATTTACTGCTTATTCATTTTGTCTGGATGTGGATGCAAGATATTCAGACTTAGGCATCTTCCAGGGTCTCTCAAACTTTGGAGGACTGTTTATCTCTTCTGTATCAATGAGAATGTACAATATCTAAAAAGATACGAAACATTGAGCACTAATGGCACTTGTGAAAAAAAAAGCGATAAAACTGAGCTATGGAGAAATTGAAACTTCTTCATTCTGAGCATTAAATCAGTTTCATAAAATTGCTTGAAATACTGTGAGCTAACTTTAGATGAGAAATGATGCTTGACAAGCAATTTAATATAAAATGTTTGCATAGTTAAAGGGGAGCTGAAAGCACAAGACTGTTTGTATGTTAAATGAATAATTAACTTTGTGGGAGCCTAATGTAAACAACTGTGACAACACGTGCTGTTTACAGGACTACATTTAAAATCTTTATATATCTTTAACTGTATAGAACTTTAGATTTTATTTTACATCTCCAGTAGTATAATAATGTCCACTTTTATTCCTCAAGGTTCATAATCAATATCACTTGGGATTTTATTTTACTAGACTAGTATGTGAATACAGATTTCAGCCACTGTGTTGTGCAAGTTTTTTTAATTTCAATTAACTTGTGTTTAATCTGTTTTAAATTAACTAACTTATTTGCTTGCTATATAACAGAAATATGTATGTTGTTCACAGCCTTAGTGAGAATTTTGCATATTTTAAAATAAAAATTGATCTGAGAATGCAATTTAGAATGTAAGGTTCTCTCTGCTTCTATTTTTGTTATATTTACAGATTTTATTTATTTATTTGCTGTTCTAGGAAAATGTAATATCTATTTGGAGGTGCTGCTTCAGGGCACTAAATCTAGCATGTATAGCAGACTTAAAATTCTTTATTATACTCTGAAAAATCTTCCCTTTTTCTCTGTTGTAGGTTTTATTCTTTTTTTTTTTTTTTTTTTTTTTTTTTTTTTTT
>WHYT01014239.1:150271-178439 GCA_009806455.1 Tetrax tetrax
TTTTTTTTTTTTTTTTTTTTTTTTTTTTTTTTTTTTTTTTTTTTTTTTTTTTTTTTTTTTTTTTTTTTTTTATTCTTCCCCTTCAACTTCTGCAGTCACCTTCACAAAACGGCGTGGAATGGTCATGTGTCAATGCCATTTTATAATATGAACTACAGAGATTTACTCCTTGCTTCCTATTTCATGTTCGTTCATGCAGTAAGGAAGCAGACTTGACCTAGTCCTGTCGATTTATGTGCATATTAGTATTAATTCTACAGATTGTGAAGTTTTTTAAGCATTCTGGACAAATTGTATTAGCAGCAAAGTACAGTTAGACCTTGGGAAGTTTTACATTACTTTATGATTTTATTCTTTCTCATTACATTCCATTAAGGGTTTTTGCCTTCTTTAAAGCATCTGTTGTGCAATTAAAGTGTTCAGGAATAAATCTTTCCTGCGACAAAATGATAAACTTAACATGTGAGGCTGAACAGATGTTTTGTTCAATCATATTTATTTGTTATACTGTATTACTTTGAAACTTTCTATATTTTACTGCCTTTCAGGGGCTACTGGTCTCAAAGGACGTTGTTTCTAACTTTCCCTTGTTATAAATGTCTTTCTTCTGGGACAAGGATAACTTGGAAGAAAGAGAGCATCATGACAGAAATAGCATCTAATAATGCAGGACACTGTCTCCATGTGTAGCTTTGACTCAGCCTTTCATTCTCTTGTTTAATGTAAATAATTATGTCGCTTCCTCTCTAAGACATTAAGTTACTAGACCTGCCCTGAATGCAAAATAGGACAATAGGAGAGAAACGAGCACTTCTCCATTCCTAGACATCTAAGAAAATCTCTCTATTAAGAGACTGAACGTTAGAGCCTGGCCTTAGGTTATGCTGCTCTTAATCCAGAGTAACTTATTGTCTTTATTAGAGCTAGTCTATAATTCACCACTGTAATTAAAATCAAAATATTATCTTGAGTTGTTCAATTTCCATTCCAGTTGTACACTGTTATATGTAGGCTGGGGTTCTTTTGCCTTTCCTAAATTAGTCTTCTACAGAAACTTGTCTCCTTGTACAAATCTTATTTGGGAGGGCCATCAAAATGTGGCTAACCCATTATCTTAAACTGGCAGTGAAAAACTGCCAGTATATGCTCACTGTAAAAATGTCCTCTATTTATTCAAAGTGCAGAATCTGACCTATAATTTAAATTTTAATAGGTCAGAGTGTGCTTACTATGGGTTCTTTTCAAAATGTTGATTCAAAACATGAAAGAGGAAATGAAATGGGTGAGCCGGTACATACAGTGCCTGTGGATTAGCGGTGGCAGTAAGGAGATTCCAGCGTAAAATGGCTTTTGCCTGATGCACAGCATACAGGGAGTCTTTGGTTGAGAGAAAAAGAAAATGCAGAAGTAGATACAGTCACTGATACCTAGAAATACTATTTAAAAGTGTTGTAGAACACTCTAAAATAAACTCATGAAATAATCCAGCACAAACCATTTAGAAGACAGTGTAGTTTTTAAAGTTATTTTCATTTCAGGGCAAGTTTTGGCAGCATTGTTTGTAAGAAAGATGAAAAAACCTGTTTCTAACCAAGCATTTGAAGCTGAAAGACTTGAAGGCTGCAGTCAGTTCAAGGGCTGTGCGAGACAAAAATAACACCCTCCGAGCGTCAGGTTTTCCATTCTTGACGCACCAGGTGAATGGGTGGTTTCATGGAGCGTTTGCACGGCGGCGGGGCAGGGCAGAGGAAGGGAGCGCGAGAGCTGAGTCAATACCCGACGTTGTTGGATGGCTGTCAGTACTTGGAGCGCCGGGTTAGCCACGCTGGCGTTGCCAAGTATTAGCTAAGTGTGCTGCTTTGGCAGAGGGCTGTCAGAACGTACTTTGTACAAAGAGGGAGAAAAGTTCATTTTAAAAGAACAAAAATCTACAAGGGCAATTATTTTGAGCATCACTTCACCACTCACTCTGAATTTCTATAACTCTCCAAATAGCTTTCCATTCTGTATATTTAGAACAAAACAAAATTTGTAATTTTATTTGTATTTCTTGATTTTTTTTTCCTGATTTCTTTTAACACTATTTTCCTTTTTAAGCTGCAGATAAGTGTTTGCAAAACTTTTCTAATTTTAAAAGCTTGTTACAGTCTAAAATATATCCTCTCAATTGAGTTCAGTGAAACAGAAGCACTATGGACTACAGCACGTTCACTTCTACAGCCTTAAAATAACAAGGTGGCTTACTCATGTCTGTTCCTTCAAGTGTTTATGTAACTACATTGTATTTACTTTTCTGTTGCATATGAGCAACTAATTACTATAGCACCTCTCACTGCTCATAGTATTTATATTTTTGAGGTCACCAGCTAAATATGAAAAAAAAAAAGCATAGCACTCTGTAGGCTCTACAGACAGACTCAGGAAAACCACGCATTTGTAAGTGTGTGTGTGTATGTGTGTGTGCATATATATAAAATACAGCACCCTTCTGTCTCTCCCATCTACCATCCTGACTGAGAATTCTTTTTTCTTGCAAATGAAGGAGTTAGCTGTTCTCTTTTATTCTGGTACATTCTTCCAAGCCTGCTGTTGCCTGTTGTGCAAAGAAACAGAGGTGGGATTGGGGTGTGAAGAGGGATTCCTGAACTCAGCAGAGATACATGTTTTTCTTCCTGAACTGCTTCATGTTTCCCAATAAACAATGCAGAGCCACATTTTGCATTATTTAGTTAAAGATCTGCTGTGTCATACTGCTTCACACGGCAGGAGATATGGTTCTTATTTCAAAGAAACTAAAACTTTGACATGTTGTAACTGGAGAATGGCAGATAAGAAGGGAGATGGTGATAATAGGTACCCAGGCGCTATGGGATTGCATCTGTGCTATATGGGAGGGTGACCAAATCTCTAGCATGTGCTATGGGGAGACAAGTTTTAAGGACCGGGGAGATGGTGATAATGAGAAGGATCTCAGGAAAAGTTCTGTCATTCACTTTATTTAGCCTTTTTTTTTTTTATCTGCTGCACCTTTTGGGAGCTTTTGTGTGCACCTGAAGTATCTGAAGCATATAGGATGATAAGTTTTTTTACTAACTCAGAAGAGGTTCTCAAAGAATATGGGTGGTAGAAAACAAAATTTGTAAACGGTGTGTTTAACAGTTAATGCATCCTTTTTTTCCGTTGAAAAAAGTGAAGCTGAGGGTTGTGGAAGGTAACAAGTAGGAGGGGGCACACAGAGCAGTCCCATGGGGTGACTCTGCCAGTGATACGTAATCAGAATTACAGAATTGTGTGTAGCTTTGTAAGGCCTGCCTGAACGTTAGGACAGCACTGCTGCAGGTTTAACACTGCAATCATCTGTACAGCAAACACTTCCCAGTGGGATAAGAGATTACTAGGGAGAGGCATCCCAGTGAACCAGCTGTGGAACTGATCCTGCCGTTCTTGCTGTGGAAATGGAATGACAGCAAAACACGTCCCTAGTCGAGACTTCCAGGTGCAACGCAGTTTGGGAATCTGATCATGGCCCCAGCACTGCCAGTTTTTTGTAACGGCTCCTGCTTGAGACCTGGAATCTATCTACAGGTCTAATTTGGGTGGAGTCAGACTGGGCACTTCAGGACACTTCCAATGACTCTTCTCAGCAGTATGTTGCAATCTCCCAGAGAAGACTGGCACGCACTCAGTGTGTCAGTGCCAGCGCAAAGGAGGGAGCGGGGATGATGTGGCCCTCTGTGTCCAGAGCAGGATGATGTGGCCGTCTGCGTACAGGGCAGGACGGTTTGCACACAGAACCACACCCAAAGGATTGATGTATTTTTTCTTCTATATCTTCCTAAAGCAAAATGGAACAGTTCAGCTTTTAACTGCTCATGGTTAAAAGTAAGCTGTGTAACTTTGTGCTGGAAGACAGCAGAGCATAATTGGTGTATTTAGGATCTGCGAGAGGATGCTGAGAAATGTGCTGCTGCTTGGCTGTTAGTTAATGCTGCACAGTCTGCCTGAAATCGCTGATAAAACAGCATGGGAAATTAATCTGCATATGTATCAGATCTGGTTTAGCAGGTGTGCTATGGGTTAATGTGGAAGGATACTTTGTTAATTCTGAAGGTGCAGTTAGTTAATAAATATTAAAGCTTCATTTTCAGACTAAAAATGGATAGCAGCTATTGGGATAGGAACAACTATCTCTAGTTCCTGTGTGCGGCTCTCTGGCTTAGCAAGAAAAGAGGCTATTATTAAATCAGTATGAGCTATCTGGAGAGAGGGAAGCATTTATTTTGTCTGGCACTCCATGTCCCTTTTGCATAATAATGCATGATTAATTATTCTTCTACCACTTATAAGCTGCTTGGTTTGTCTGTGGCCAGATCTAGTTATTTATTTAAACTGCTGTGATGAGTAACACCAAGAAATTTCTTATCTCTCTTAAATATAGTCTAGTTAGTAAAAATATTAGTTAAATATATCTTATTACTACTCTTCGTTAACTAACTTCATATGAAAGAAACAAATACGGTTGTATGTTTATTAACAGGCCAAGTTCTGGTGGAAATTTCAAGAACACACAAGAAACTTAATGACAGTCTAGAGGAGAGTGTAAGTTAAACAATTTCTTTTTAAAATGTCTTTTCCTTTAGAAATTATACATTACTTTTGCCAATTTTTAATAACCCTTTATTAATTTGCCTTTATAGTTCAAAAAATTTCATAAAGAAATTATATCTGAACTGGAGAAGAAAACAGACCTGGATGTAAAATATATGAATGTAAGTACATTCAACTCTAAAAGTCGTATTTTATTCATCTATTGCTAGTCAAATAATTTTCTGGAGATTGTTCCCTAACAATTAATCAACATGTTAGAACTGAGCTTTAGATACATAAACATGGCAAAAATTGCCATGCTTGTTTTGAGTTAAAAAGGGAATCAATGCATGACTTCATAGAATTTCTAAACTAAAGCTGAGAAAGGCAATTGCCTGACTTATTTGGTGTTTATTAGCGATATCTCGTACGTTATGCTAATGCTTTTTAGTCCCTTACCCAGTTACATGGCTGAGATGCTTTCAATGCTTTGACTGCAGGCAACTTTAAAGAGGTACCAAACTGAACACAGAAGCAAATTAGATTCTTTAGAGAAGTCTCAAGCTGAACTGAAAAAAATCCGAAGGAAAAGCCAAGGAGCACGAAATGTAATGAAGTATGAACATAAAGAAATGGAGGTGAGTGTATTGTCTCTTAAGTTATTTGTTTCTTTCTTTGTATGAGAACTGATCAGGACAAAATGTTACACTACTACAGGTCACATCAGAGTCTGTTTTAAAATGACTTCTGAAACTTACCAGAATTTTTGTATATGCAGTGTTATTAATATAACTCCTTTAAGTTGTTTGGCAACAGTTAAATTCTACAATTTCAAAGAATGTGTATTTTTGGTTCCTCAAGGTTGGTTTGTGTGAAAGGCCCTCCTAGAGTATGTATTCCAGTTGAATTTAAGCTCTGGACTGCTCTGCTGTACATATTTGAAGACTACTTCCATTTCTAGGTTTCATCCCTTGACCACTACTTGACTTTTTTTTTAAGTACCTCTGTAACTACACTTTTATGCAGAGATTTACAGAGGGAGTCAGCTATGCTGTGCAAATTCAGTAGTAATTTGCTATAAATTAATTTCCCAAAGTAGGCAAATACCAACTTACGTTATCACTATTACCTTTCCTACTGATCTTAAAACAGCATTGCCATCTTGAGGTGAAATAAGAAATGGCAAGGCAATGAAGAGAAATTATTTTAAATAGGAAGTCATTTCTGATTGTAATGTATCTCTCAGAAAATACTTGCCATTGATATTTTTCTTTGCACAATACTCTTATTTTGTGCTAACTTATATTTTTTCTCCATATTTTTCTATTTTAATTTTCTTTTCAAATAAAGCTTTCTTTATATCAAGGTACAGTAAACATAAATAGTACTACCTCCTATTTCTTACTACCTATCTTTTAACCTACATTCATAGCAGTTCTTTTTTTTTTATTATTTTTTTTAAGGTATTTGACTGAGAATTAAACGGTTTGTATTTAATCACAGTTCAGTCATGAATGCTCATAACCTCAGACAATTTAGTCATTTTAGTAACTAATTTTCCCCCTCTAAAATGAAGTGGAGATTCATTGTAGCTTTCTGGGAGTAAATGTAACTGCTGTGGCGCAGACGAAGGGGATCAGTCTGAGAACACTTGTGGCTCAGCACAGTTGCTGCTTTGATGTCATATTCTTATTTACTTCAGCGCTTTATTTTGAGGCTAAAAGACTGTTTCTTGTTGTAGTCCCCACCCCCCGTTCCCCATCCCCTAAACAGACTGATTGCCTGTAATGACAATATACAATTACCTCGTAAGATTGGGGAAGCTAGGTGTGTGCATGAAAAAAGAAAAACTTGGAAGTGGAGCCATCCTACCTCACCCCACCCCTCCAGAGGCTTTTTCTAAGGCTTTTGGAGTTTGCTTCAGTAATTGGATACAGACTCAGAGACTGTAGGTGCCTTTTTTTTTTTTCCTTAGTATTTGGAAACTGTGACCTCCCGACAGAGTGATATTCAGAGATTTATTGCAGAAGGCTGCAGAGAAGCTCTCCTTGAAGAAAAAAGAAGATTCTGTTTTCTGGTTGACAAGCATTGCAGCTTTACCCAGCACATGCACTTCTATCACATTCAGGTCAGTGGCATGGGTGTAAACAGAAATGAAACTCCTGAGAGCTAATCGTACGGGCGATCTCGGGGAACTCCTGCAGTCCATGGATCAGACTGCCGTAAGCCGCTGAGCGAGCGCTTAGGAACGCTGTACTGCCAGGCAAGTGTTGTGATCAGTTCACAGAAAACGTTTGCAATGCAATAGTCCCTTACATGTCTTGTAGAAACAATAAAGAGTTAATATGACTTATTTAAAATCATATAATAAGGAAAAAAAGTACAGACTGATCAGGTATTTCCAGCATCTGACCCTGAAAAAGGACAGCCTCTTTCTACAATATATTTGTTTCAAAGAGCTATGATTTACTGCAGTCTTTGAAAAGACTTCCATTTTGCTGGTGTTCTCATTTTGGCATAATGAAAATTTACAAGTAGGTCTGTGCAATTTTATGGCAAAGCATATCTTTGACAAGTACCTTTTAAACTTGGATGCAGTGTGCGGACTTCCTAAAATCCAAGCTGCCTGGGTGGCAGGAAATCTGTAGCGATGCCACCAAAGTGCCTGAAAAAGTCAGAATGATGATCGATGAAATAAAGACGCCTGGTTCCACTCCAATATCAGGAACTCCACAGCCGTCACCAATGATAGAGAGAAATACCACGGTACGTTGTTCTTTGATGGTTAGAGGTTCTCTCCTAAACAGCAGTAGAGTGGCTTTTGCTAGCTTGTTTTGTACCTACGCATTTGAGATCGAGTCCATAATGTACCTCTGTTGGAATATACTGGGGTTGGGTATGACAGCAAAATCATGAAGCTGAAGCTGTGCTGCTGGAAGAACAGCCAGTGTAGCAGGCAGAAGCACGTATTCAGGCAAGACTCAGTTTTCAGTTGGGTGCAGAGAACTTTTTCTGCAGAGCCCAGCCTCAGAACTACTTATGTTCTAACCATTCCATTTCCTACATCCTTACCTGTAACGAACAGTAATTACATACTCAGTAGTTCAAGATAAACTTAAACAAAATGTTATTTTCCTATTTTCTTTCCTTCTTCCTTTCTTCCTTCATGATTCTTATTAACATATTAGAGTACAGGTTAAATTCTAAATTCTAACTATTTGTATGTTGTGATGTTGTGTTAGTTGTTTAATTTCTAAATTACATTAGTAAACTTCTCAAAGAAAAAAAAAAAAAAGGAGATTATCTAGGAGTAACTGTGCTATCTCTGGAAAAAAGGGCTATCATAGCATTTCCACTTAGAAATAAACCACTAAACATAAACTACTGCTACAGTCTTGCTTTGGCAAGGGACAGAACCTCTTACAAACTGTGCTATCAGAAATTTCATAGGAACATGAGGACTTTCTGATGGGTCTAAATATGTATCATTTGGGAGTATTTAAGCATTGCGTTCTAGAATTTCATGTTGCAAATAATTTGTCACTGTCTCCTCAGTATTGTGATACCATTGTTCTTGTGACTGTAGATTGGAAATGATTTTTATCCTCATCATGAAAATGCATCGAAGGTGCCCCCTGCTCCTGCAGGAAGGGCGTACACGAGCCCACTAGTTGATATGTTTAACAATCCCGCAACGCTTCCAAAGACGTCTTCTGAAAAACTAAGTAATTCAGCAGGTGAGTGTCGCTTTGGTGCAAACTATGTAAGTGTAAAAGCCACACTGTGGTGTTCAAAATCACCTTAGGACTTGACTACTATGATGATGTGAATTCCAGGAGGCACAGAGTAGAAAATGGTCTTTACAAAGTATTTCTATG
This sequence comes from Tetrax tetrax, assembly GCA_009806455.1. Lineage (NCBI taxonomy): Eukaryota > Metazoa > Chordata > Aves > Otidiformes > Otididae > Tetrax > Tetrax tetrax. The sequence continues at coordinate 158,737 of WHYT01014239.1, forward strand.
TTACCTAACAGGAGAAATATGCTTTATGCGGAGCGTTGTTTGCAGTAAAATACAGTTCAAGATAGGTAGCTTCTATTTTAATCACTTTTTGCATGTCCCTGATTAACCCAGCTTAACTGCTCGTATAACTTCCAATCTTATCAGAAGAATGCATTCTATAATTTTGATACATCTGAGTGATAATTTCAGTACCTAGAAACAAACACAAACTACTATTATAGTCTTGCTTTGGTTTCCTCTAAGGGCATGCAGCAATTGGGGAAGAATGCACATGGGACAAAATGAGCATAGTTTTGTATTTCTTTCCTAAAATGTAAAATCCTATTAAGATTTTTTTTTCTAAGTTTTTTTTTTTTTTTTTTTTAACTTTCTCTCCTATAGAGAAGGAAGGGAAAGACCTAAGCCTAGAACTCTTCAAAGTGATAATAGCAATTCCAGCATTTCTTAATTAAAAATGTGTTTACAATATATTGTAGTGGCCAAATAGCATCCAGTTTTGAGGCCTCCTTTAAGTTGTTATCTTGTAAACATCTGGTGTCTGCACAGTGCCAAGTATCTGCAACTCATTGATTCCGTTCAAGTTGAGTGCTAGGCACATTTGAAAATGAAATCCTGGACTTTATACCCAGTTAGATTTTTATTTTTTTTTAGAATGGAAAATTTTCAAAGGTCTTACGGCTGTGCACGTTTAGCATTTTTCATGCCAAAAGAGGAAAGAAGTAGCAAGTTAAAACTTAGGTAACTTTTATGTCTGCTGGTTCAACTTTATTGTGATGGAGAAGGGGTGTGTGTGTGCACACGCTGTTAAGTTGTCCATGGTGGTAAGAAACATTGGCAGATAACTGGGAGATGTCTAAGTGGAAACCAAAGCAGTACAAAATCTCAGAACTTGATTTCCACTTGAGTATTCTTTTATCTCCTTTTTTTTTTTCCTGTCAGACTACTAATTCTATTTAATTTTGTTAGTGTGTGGATAATTTGGGGTTTTTTTTCCTTCTTTTTCTTTTTTTGACAGATAATTCAGACGATGCCAGTTTATCACGCTCAACTTCTGTTGCCACAGGACTAAATATAATGAAAAGGCAAAAAGTAAAGACAATCTTCCCACATACTGCTGGAAATAACAAGACATTGCTTAGCTTTGCACAGGGGGACATCATCACACTTCTCGTAGCTGAAGAAAAGGATGGCTGGCTTTATGGAGAACATGACACAACTAAAGTGTAAGATAATCAATACATTACCCAATCTGAACATGAAGGAAAAGTGTGTCTCACCAGATTTTGTTAGCAGACATTAGTGCATGGTTTTCTACCTTTTTTTGCTGGCTGTCATTGACTGGGGCCTTGAGCCTTTCTGTAAGGTAAATCACTGCACTTCAGGGAGATTTTGTACACTAACTTGGTATCATCAGAAATCAGGTCTTTAGAAGCTAAATTTCTGTTCATTGAGTCTACTGTTTTGTCTACTGTTGTCTTTTGAAAGATCTTTCAATTTTTTTATGATATGAAATTGAAAAACTTTCCCATTACAGAAAAGGATGGTTTCCATCATCGTATACTAGACCACTAGAAGAACCAGGGGAAGAAAAAGCATTTGTCCCAGTGCCAAGGTAATGTTTTGGGTGGGACTTGCCGAAATGCCAAAATTTTCTCTAACCTTTCTTAAAAATGTTATTTTTCTTCTCATGTTATTTGTTATTCTGTAACATGTAAAGTAAATACTTCCTAAGAGTCTGTAGTGTGATGCCTTCATTACATTAACATGTTTTAATGGTTGCTCAAAGACCCAAGAACTAGCTTCACCCCAACCCTATAATTTAGACTCCCGCTGACTTCAGTGGGATTGTATGCCTTTATTAACTTTTGGCTCATGCACTTTTGCGCTTTCCTGGGGCTAAAGATACGTGAAAGAGATGTTTTATAGGAACTGAAACTCTTATTTGTTGGGTTCTGTCTTGCAGCCCTGCACCAATCCGAAGTATTAGTTCTGTAAATCTTGTGGAAAAAGGTGATGTTGTCCTCCCACCACCAGACTATCTGGGGTCTTCACAGACAGACAGAAGGATGGAGCCTTCCAAAGGTACTACTGCTAAAACACCGACCGACAAACCCGAAAACGCGGGCCCGGTAAGTAATCGATACCATGAATACAAATGTTTTGCCCCGTTTACTTTTCTTTACCTATTTAACTGAGCTCTTAAACGAGGCCCTGGAATATTCTACCTTAGCTACTTGTACGTGACTTCAGCGGCCCTTAGACGCAGCTGTCTTCAGGAGTATCACGGTGTTTTGGCATTTCAATCCATCTGTAGTAACAGGAAGGGAGAAGAATTGTTCAGGGATGTAACTGAGTACTAGGAGACTTAACTCTGCATAGCAAACTTCTTGGGAATGGAATCTGTTAAACATGAAAAAAAATTCTCACAGAAAATAGTACAAATCCATCATCTGAAGCGATTTTTAGAGCTGTAGGGGGACAGGGGATTTAAAAGGGCTTAAACTCTCTGTATTCAGAAATGCTTTATGCAACCCCATGAAACTTGGTGGTGTTTTTTGTGGGTGTTGCTGAGGGATCTCTGTCCTAACTGATGTCTACATTCAGCAAAACCACAGCTGAGTGGAAATAACATTTTTATTAATAAATAATGCTATACAAAGCTAGTATTTCTGCTATTAAGTCAGCATTCAAACTGATTCAAAATGAAGACTAATCTAATCACTAGTCTTTTTCTTGCTGCTTGTTTACATAAATACTTTGCTGATGTGTTAGGTGATAAATGCTTTTGAGACATTCTTCAAAAAGTCTCTTGAAGCAGAGATCACATTTTGATGGCAAAAAACTTTCTGTGATTCTGTATACTAAAAATAAGGTTGTCACTGCTAAAACTGAGGGACTGTACCAGAGTAGGAAGCAAAGTTCCATCAGCAGGTATGATAGCAAACTTCTCAAAGTCAGGAATCCTATAGGGGCTACCAGTAGCTAAAAAATTTACATATTATTTATTGGTACAACTAAAATATATTTTTTTATACCAATGTATCATCTAAACAAATTCTGGGTTGTCCTCCTGACAGATGTTTCTGCTTTTTAAGTAATCTGTTGTATCATACAGTAGAAATCGAAGTGGCTTTTATAAATTTATACTTTAGGGAAGTAAAATTAACTAAAGAAACATTAAAAGCAGAAACTGGAAGTTGGCTGCATCACATTTTGATTAATGGTGAAAGAGTCCATGTAAGGTCAAAGGGCGACAGAGTATTTATAACGGTACTCCTGTAAAATGGAAACAACGGTTGTCTTAAAAGAAGCCTCCTCTCCTTCTGCTTCATTTAAGTCTACAACTATTAAGATCTCAGGTTCATCTCCAGCATTTGTCACTTAGAGGTATTGGCACTGCAGGGAGTTAACAGGTCTTTGTTGTATTGACAAGCCAATAGAATGAACTGTGTTTAAATAAGTAAAAATATAAACATTTGCCTAATAATAACAAGTCTTTTCAGGTTGTACACTTAAACATGACAGGTTCATTCTAATGAAATACCAGGAACAGCTCTGCAAAGCTGCGCCTCCTTTTGTATCACTTCCATACAAACAATGCAAATTATGTATGTACAGGCCAGCAGCTGTTTTCTTCCTTTTTCACTCACCACCACTACTCACAAAAGTCACAAAGATACCTGAACTTGTACTTTGTAAATCAACAACAGCTAAACACAGTAGCTTGTATTAAAAAATATATACACATAATACTACACAGAAATCTGCCCTTACTTCAGGCTTTTAATACTGAAGTAAGGATGTTGTTATGCTGGCTGCTGCCTTTTTTAACTTCATGACTTCACAGTTCTATGAAGACACACTGACTGTTCATGCTGTAAGACCAGTTCCCAGCCGAGTTCTGGCATTTTGCTGTGACAACTACCAGTTTATAAATTATGCTACAGAAACAGTATGGTATGAGAGTTGTGCTGCAGGTAGTTCTGTCCTTTTCCTCTTGGGTGACGGCTGTGGCAGTGACACTTCATTTGCTACTGGAACCTCTGAAATGCCAGGGTAGACATGAAGTCATCACCAGTGTCAAACCTGGGAAGGTCAGGGGATGGATACCACACACGCACACGCTCTCAACCAACTAATGCTAACACCATTTTTAACTTCCTAATTTTGATGTTCTGAGATAATTCTCCCCTCCACAGGTCAACTGAACGACACTATTTATTCAAAATGGATAAATATTTTAGCCTGCCTGACTCGTAAGGTCTCTCTTCCTTAGCAGGACAGTGAGATCACCTGTAGCATGTTTCTATAAATGTATGTAAATATCTCTTTTCTTTTACAGAAACCTGATATGAATGGCATTATAAAACCACCTTTCCTGAGGTATGTGTGTGGTTTTGGGGTTTTTTAAAAGCTTTTACACTAATTTACTTGTGTTGGTATTTTTTTTTATATTGGCTTCTATTATTGTATTGATTCTGAGGGGAAAGAAGGATGCTTTTTCTTCCTGAATTACTCTGTGACCTTTCCTAGGCATTGGTGAAACATTACGGCTAAAATTGGTTGCTCTTTTCTCAAGACTGACATACAATAGGCCCTTCCAAGAAAAATAAGTGTTTCTCCAGTAGTTTAACAGTGAGCAGGACTAAGACTGTGTCTTGGTGGGTTAAAAAACAAAAATCCTTGAAGAATGGGAGCTGTTTTAAAAAATATCCAGATCTAATTGGGCATTAACTTCACAAATTTTGGATCACTGCAAAGCGAGTCTTCAGATGTAAGCTTGTTTTAAAAATTGAAGTTAAACTAAGAGTTGCACAGAATCCTTTAGTCTAAAACTAACTTAGTCTTCAAACAACTTGGATGAAGAAACAGCATGGCTAAAATTTGGTTTTGTATTGCAGCAAGCCACCTAGTAACTTTCTGCATTTCTTTTCAGTGGAGAAAATCCTTTTGCAACTGTGAAACTCAGACCAACAGTAACAAATGACAGATCAGCACCAATTATTCGATGAATATACGGTCCATACTCATGTACTTCCTCCTTACAAACACCATTTTCAGTAATGACAATTACTATCAAAACGTGTTCTAAAAATTTATTTAAATGTAATTACTGTACAATAGAATCATACTGGAACGGAGTTCTGATTTTTTTGTTTGTTTAAACCTATACTTTCTAATGAGGTAATTGCTTTGGGCTAGTGTTTGAGCACTTTGGCTTGATTTTACAGTATGCCTTTTTTTGTAGTAGGAGTTGTGAAAATGCTGGAGATAGTTTGGATATGCTAGTAAACCAGTGTAACTAGTAGCTCACAAATCTGAATCTTTGGCATTTATTATTTGGAAACTGCAATGGTAAGTTCTAGAATATAAGCCTGCATATGCCACTTACTAAGTAAGAAACAGGTTTGTTGGTTGTTCTCTCTCCCCCCCCCCAACAGAACAATGTAACAACTGCCTTATTCCAGAATAGAGAATTGCCTGTATAAAGTGATTATATGTTATTTTGTTTAAGAAAGACACTGTAGGTTATAAATAAATATTTATCCTTTAAGAATAAACAACTTGTAATGCTTTGCTTACTGTCCAGTTACAATTTTTCATGTGTTAACATAAACCTATTTTAAGTCTAATACTCTACTCTCAACATACTCTTCACTGGTAACTTTAAACATGTCAAATTTCAGTCTTATAAAAAAATCATAATAAAACAGTACCATGATTTTTTTTTTACTCAAGTGCTAACATAAAAAGCTGCCTTTGAAGTTAGTCCATTACTGCAGCCTTCCACAAAAGAAAAACAGATAACTGGGAAAGTGTTGGTGCAGGAGCCCAGCAATGGGTAAGTGGTGGCACAGTACAGTATCTGAGTTAGTGAAATACAGCTTTTAACTTCAGTCAGGGCACAGTCATACAGTTTGTTAGCCCCAACCCCAGATGTTCTAAATTTGATGGAGGTAGCTTGTCTAAAAGACTTGTCCTACTGTAATAATAATCTCAGAAAGTAGCCTAAACTATTTAAAAACAGACCCTTCACTCTGCATAAGCACGGGGTGGTTTGGGCTGTTATTTCCCACCTGCTGTATGAAGCCTCTATGATGACTGGTTAATCCTGACTCCACATCGTTCTACAGTACAGGTATGTACATGCTTCCTATAGGTATTCATTTTGTGCCTGCTTCTGCTGCTATAAACAGGGAATTCAAGTCATGTGAAATGCCTTCAGTTACTTAATATCAAAAAAGGGTGGAGTCCCCCCATTCCACCTTCTCTCACACTGCCATTCAAGTTCAAGGCCAAGGACACTTCATTTGCTATAGAACACTGCAACAGGGGACAGTGAATATTTATGCAACAGCACCTGTTCTGAAGTGTAACTTACACCTGAGCCCATTTTCTAAAGCATACTGAGGTAAGTCAACCCAGACTTAAATAATCTGAAATGCAGACTTTTTTTAACTCAGGGCAGCTCTGTCTAGAGAAGAGTGCCCTGCCCCGGTCAGAAGTTACTGTTGTCTGTGCTAATACCAGTTGCAGAGCATTAGGAAGCTTCTGCTGTAGCAGACAGGCCACTGCCACTGCAGCCCTTGGAGGTCATGTGTGTCCCTATAAGCAAACCTTCACTAATTAAAAAAAGCTTTTACTGTTTTGTAATTACTAGTGCCTTCAGAAGAAAGAGGGTCCATTAACATAGTGGTAGCACACAGCACTTGCACCACTTTCCTCAAGAACAGGTCATGCGCTTAAATAAAGTACAGCCCTAAATCATGTCTTTTTTTTTTTTTTAAATAAGGATTCCAGCAAAGATTTATCCTTCTTTGTAGGCAGGATTACTAACAGCTCTTTCAAACTACATGTTCTCCAACACATTAGTCACATACTTAATAATCCAGCCACAAATTAAGGATTGCAAAAGGAAAAGCAGTTTTATTTAGTTTTCAACAGGTGCCACTAAACATGGAAAACAAGTCAGGTTTTCATGTTTTGCAATGCACATGCTCAATAAAAGATTAAGTTTAAATTACATGCAAGAGACTAAATTTCTTCACACTTTACAAAACAGGTCTGAAGCAAATAAAATGATTGTACATGACATTTACATTAGAAAGAGTATGCTAACAGTTGTAGCTTCCATAAGCACGTCCACAGTCATCCCCTTAGCCAAAAGCCGCCCCACAATTAGGGCATCTTCTCTGCCTCAGTGCAAGACAGAACAGAATCCCAATTGGAAAGAATACAATGGCACACAAAACACCGAGACAGGTGAAGGTGTCCTCCAACACGCCAACCCTGTAAAAATGGAAAACAGACTCAGTCAAGGACACCCACCAAGTTTGCCTCAAAGTTACCACTTCATGATCTGGCAGTTACTAAGAAAAAAAAAAAGAAAATACACCAACACACACTCATTGAAGTTTACTCTCATAAACATGAAAAGAAGCCTGCTTTTCAAGTAATTTACTGACTCTTCTCAAACAATAGAGTGCTAAAGATTTAATTGTACCACGTGTTGTTATTATATTGGTTATTGCACACCAAACAACTCTGTTTCTCAGCTTTTTACATCTTTCACAACAGGCAGCAGTCACGCTTGTGTCATATGCTTTGCCTGCCTAGTTTCCACAATTATCCTGCGATGACCCCTCTCAGTTCATTCACCCTCAAGTCTCCCACAGTGTAAATGCACTAGAGCTCTTTCAGAAAAAAAACAATCCTTGTTTTCAGAATGTTTTGATCTGGTGATTTGATGCTTTTTCTCAGCTTCTTCCTAAAAGAAAGGTTTCAATGGGCAGAGTCATGTAACACTGGTTAAGGACTTCTGGTGAAACATCCAGCTCATGCTTTTACTAAGCAAGTGAAAATCATTGCAGACAGCAAGATACAAATAGGTTTGTTTCAGTCCGTTACTTCAAACTAAATACACAATTTGGCAATGCCTGGTTCCTGCAGTTGCCAGCACATTCTCTCAGATGTGCTGGCATTTCTTTCTTCAGACAGCACAAGTCAATACAATTACCATGCAAAGGGCTAGGTGCATCAGGCATTTAGGGCTCTGACCAATTTGGCAGGGTAAGGAGGACTTAAAAAAAGAAATCCTACACTAGATTTACAGTGAAAGAGTACTTTAAATGTCAGCACCTTCTTTGTGGAACACACCAATTAAATAAGTGTGTACAGAACTATGCTAACTACTCACATTCACTTCCTAAGTCACCAGAACAGCTCAGAGGTGCAGCCCCACTGTCACGAGCTGCTTAACAAGTTTATTTCTGGTAGCTAGAAAAGTCCAAAGGCCAAACACGCATCACTATTACAATAACCCTCAGTAGGTGTTCCTGGTTTCTAGTTCCAAAAAACTTATGTCCCTTTAGAACCGTATGAAAATTTACTGTTGCTGTGAAGTTGCTCCCAGCATTACTTTTACAGTTTCTTATCCCCAAATAGCACTCCTTTAAGGCACCAAGTTAAAAGATGCAGACTAATGCTCAAATCACCATACAGATTCTAGTCTCAGCACCCAGGCATCCCAAAGCTCAGACTGTTGTAGCCTGTGCTGTTCCTTGGGGCTACTCCTACGAACTCAGCATAACATCACCCCTCTGCTCCTTGTAAGTCAGGCATGCTCACTGCCAGAGCTCCATCTATCAGCGCAGGCGCTTTATTTTGCCACAACAATGGAAGATTACTCTTGAACACTGACATCTGTTTGTCCAGAGAGATAAGAAGAATGAGAGATCAGCTCTGCAGAAGTGTTCTGCTTTTATGACAAACTCTCCAGGACTTCAGCTCCTACCATTTTTCCCAGAACTGGAACACATTTTGTAGAACTAGTTTCAGTGGTGTAGGCACCACTTTCCCCCCATGGCTGTAAAGCACTTCAGGAAAGCAGTTTTAATACTGATCATCGACTACAGACAGGCTCAGCAGCACTAAGAGCAAGTTTCCTGGAGCGCTATGATTGTCTTTGTGATGCAGCTTACCAGAGCTCTCCTGTGTAGGTCAGGCTTGGCAATGTCTACATCAGTTCAGCTGACACTGCAAGCGTTTCTCATGGGAATGATGAACAGTTTCGTGTGCCATCAGCTTGCCTCTACACTTCTGCTGGCTTGTGACAAGTACACCCAGTGGGATTATGAGGGTCAGAGAGAAAGGCGTCGTGTACCCCCCACCTGGCATGCAACACATTTCTACCTCTACAGCAAAAGTGCTGACAAATGACACGTCTGCCAACAGACAAGGAACCATGCCTCTTCTGCTGCAAAGCAGAAACCCCTCCTTGTCTTGGCACATGAGTCACTGGCTCACAGCACTTGCCCTGCAGCACCTCAGCAAACAGCACTCGGAGAAACTACAGGCACTAGATTTGCTCAGCTTGGTTAATAATTCTTTTTAGCCTGTGTCTGGTGTTCTGCTACAAAGACCTTTAGCCCAGCATTCCCATCAGACCACAGGAGTGGTGCCTGCTTCACTTCCCTTCCCCTCTCACCACAGAGCATTCCCCAGCGAAGTGAAATACCGATGGGGAAAAGTCAAAGGGGACAGTACAGCCGGGGAACGAAATATGGAAGGAGTTATAAAAAAAAAATTATGATCAGAACAGCAGTCATTGTCACTACTAGAAAAAAGGTAAATATCATCCAGGGGCCTATCATGAAGTAAACTTTTCCCATGTACTCTGGTTTATTAATGCTTCATCCAGACCACTGTATACAGCTTTGGTACTCATTTACGAAAAAAAAAAAAAAAAAAAAAAGGGATTAATGAGAGCAAGTCAAAAGGGGAGAAAAATAGTGAAGAAAATCAAAGAAAATCTAACTTCCATCAATTTACCCTTGCTACCCAATTTTCAAGTCCTAATCCCAAGTCAGTTGTTACACTGTCAACCTCTGCCAGGAAATGTCAAAATCTGCTGGCTAGGTCAGGTTCAGAGCATGCTAACCCAATCAGAGATGCTTTTATTAGACTGACTTTTAAAGCAGAGTTGAAGAGTCTCCTATTAACCCTTGCTTCCAGAGATTTCCAACCACCTATCCTACCAGAGCATATTAGGGGGTTGGGGGGGTTATGTAGCATGGCTTAAGGCTATCAGGAAAGCTTCAGCATAATTTCTTTGCCGTATGATCTCTTTGCCTGGGGCATATCTGGACACTAAAACTGTAAAACTACATTGCAAGTAATCCTCAAAATCAGACTCCATTAACGAATGGAGTCAGTAAACAAGGCACTCATGCCATCGCCTTCATTCACCAGGGAAAAGGTGTGCTACTAGAAGTGCCATCTCCTGGGAAGAATCTGCTAACGGGGCAAACGCAAAGTCATTAAAACTGTTCAGATATAGCCAGACTGGTTACAGATACAGCGACAGGAAGGACACTAGTGTTCAACTGAAAATGGCAAGTCTGGGTGAAGAAGTTGAATATGTGGAACTGCATGAAATGCTGAGCACCCTCAGACCAAATAAAAATCAGTAGCAGAAGCTCAGGAAGTGAAGTCTTTCCTTTTCCCCCTTTGACAGGTTAACTCAGTAACACACCATAGATACTGAGAGGCTCAGACACAATCTAGGTGTCTCTGAGTAATTAAAGATTTAGGGAGTCTTCAGTACTACAGATCCATCCAAGAAAGGCAAAGCCCCTTTTCCAGGCATTTCAATTACACCAAAAACAACATTATTTTGGAAAATGCATACTAAGTGCAGTACACAGCACATGAGGGCTATTGTAATTCCTGCCTTGTTTTGCTATTACACTAACATCACCTTTTTCATTCACACACATTGAGCATTCCCTTCCTGCAGGCATTCAACTCTCGCTTTGTTAGTGTTTTTAAATCTCCTTGTCTCTTAATAATTCCATATTCAGTTCCTGCCCTGAAGCCTACCTTTGTGACAAGTAACCCGTGTGTTTAGTTAAGAGTATAAGTAGCCTAATTTTGATGTGACCTTAAAGAATAAATACACTAATTAAACATTAGAGAGGGATCAATCAGGGTACTTCTGGTCAGCCTGGAGCAGCTGCAAACCCAAGCACAGGTGACCGCTGTCTAACCCATTACAATCAACCCTCTTAATCAGCTTGCAAGACCCAAGTCTGTTGGCCAGCAGATGTCCCTGACACTTTAAATAGAGTTTATTTAAAACTCCCTGCCAATTAAAGGGGGAAAGAAAAAAAGAAAAGGTAAAAAAAAAATTGCCATGCCTATTCAGCACCAGGCCCAGGGAAAAGGACCAGTGAAGGACAACGCAAGCCACAGGAAGCACCGCTGGGTCAGCGACGGAGGCAGGCCAGGGACAGTACAGCCAAGCAGACCAAGTCGGCTACAGCGACGCTCCTTTGGACAGCTTACCAGAACTGCACCTGGGCGATCTCCACCACAACACACACGTCACTTCAGAGCCAGTTCCCATCACAGCTACAGCAGCGTGACTACTACTACAGCATTACAACACAAACACACTTTGGCTTCTGTTGATTTGTGTCACCACCTAATTTTAGATGAACAGTTATCCAACCACTGCTTAGCCAGTTACTAAATTTGCAAAAAGAAAAAAAAAAGATTACTTTATAATAGAGAACAACTATTTTAGTTTTTGCTTGTGTATCTCACCTGAGCTGCAGAGTAATTAGAGACTCCATATTCAAACTGTAGATTCACTAATGTAACCAAACCCAAATTTTGTTCTACAGCATAAACCACATAAAAGCTGATTATAACTGCACCACTCCCAACCTAAAAATAAAGTGGAAAGGTTTATTTATAGTGCAAGCAGCATCTTGGATTTAAGCTATAACTGCAGCTGCCAACTCCATAAAACAAGGTCAATTATTCCCACTGACAAGTATTTAAAACCACATTACTTTTCTGACAAGCCTCTTCTTGAAAATAAGTCTTAAAACATTACTATCTTAAGTCAAATGCTCAGGATCAGATGGCCAATAGCGAGACCTGCAGACACAGCAGCAGTACAATTTAGCACATGCATTTTTAGACTTAACACTACATTACAGTATTTAGGTGTGTGCTTATCAGCATTTGTCATCCCTTACAAATACAGTCAAAGGGTCACCCCAGGTAATCAGAGACAGACTGGTTGTATGACAAGCTCTGCAAGACCTGAAAGAAACTGCACTTCACTTCAGGGTGTCTCCAGCTGTCTTCTACATAGATACGTCTTCACTGATCAAACGAGTGGAATTTTCAAATCAACGTCCCTCCTCTCTTGCCACTGAGGTTGATTGAGCCTTCAGTTTTAGATTTCAATGGAAACATCAGAACAGTGACAAGCACAGACTTTGGAAGCTGCACACCACATCTTTAATTTTGAAGATGAAAACAAACAGAGACCTTTTCTTTACGCCTGTCCTAACTAATGCATCAACAGCAGTTAGGTAAGAATGTATACATTTCACCCGCAAGCAGCAGAAGAAAAAGAATTGACAATTAAATACGCAACTACTGAGTAGGCATGGGATGTTACAGTTTTCATTTCCAGGAAGAGAAGTGCCAGCTCCTCCAGCCTCTGCTTAAATGCATACTGAATGGTTGTTGACCCGTATTCCCAGAAAGGAGCCTGAAGAGGCTCCACAGCCACTGGCTTTGCCCTCCCCAACACAAACTACCTATACATAAATACAATTATCCTTAATGTCATCTTCAAGTAACAGACAGCATAGTATTTGCAGATTTATCTGAGCTTCCTTATCTTTTAGGCCTCACTTCCTGTACAGAGGGCTAACTGCAAAGCCAGAGAAGTTCTGGCAGTGGGAACAGCCTGTATCTAGCTGTTGTTTTTCTTGAAATGCCTACAAATCACCAGCCTTCTCTAATGCAGTAGCATCACTGCTGTAATTCCAGTTCTGAGAACACACTAATTAAGAGACAAGCTTCATAGCTCCACACCAGTGGCCTAGCCTCACAAATGAGGCTAACCACGCCAGCTAAAATTCTCTGTAGATGGTGGACATCTCTCCAGGATGAACTAGACTGAGACCTGCTGTGTTTTTTTCCTCACTCGTGCATACTCGGCTAAATCAGTATCGCCTCTGGTTACCAACAAACAAGACCAGTTTCTTCCTCTCACCCAGAACAACTCATTGCTATAAAGAAATCCTAATTATCAGAGTATAGACAGCAAGACAAATGGCGACACTAATTAAAAAACTCAGGGGCAACTCAGGCCCCATGACAGACCGGGCACTGGGGACCAGATTATAATTTTTATACAGTCCCATCAGGGAATACATTCTGGCTGTATCTTATTAATTGCATAAAGTCTTATTTATTAGAAAAATGTGTTTTGATTATTATCCACAAATCAGTTCAGACCAGTAGAACAAAAATGCTTAGAAACAGTAAGAGCTATGCTGTTCTCCCTTGGGACCCTGTTAACAGACTCATCACCTCCTCTCTTCTGGGCTTAGGTAACAGCCTTCCTGCTAGGCAGCTGCGTGCCCGCTGTTAGGCTGGGGGGATAAAAAAAAAAAAACAACAAACCACAAAGCAAAACAAACCGAACAAAAAAGAACCCCAGAACGTACAGCTCTCCCAGTCGGTAATGCCAAATGGCAGACTCATGGCATCTGCTCAAGTCTCCCGTATCAGGGCTTTCTTCTTTGCAACCATGTGCGCAAGTCATCGCTGAATTTCATGCCCTAACTGCTCCAGCCACCAAATTACAGCACAGCAGGGACGAACGCCCCGGTCAGCCAGAACAGCATACGTTTCCAAAAAGCTGCATACTGTAGGGAGCTATACCAACTCCTAGCACAGGCTGATCATCTTTGTGGCAAGAAAACCCAAACCACAGTGTCAGGAGGTGCTGCACTACTATAGCTACCCCTCTTTACAGCACTCTTGAAATGGTATTTCAAAGTCAGCTTTACTCACACGATTCAAAGGGATCTCTAGCATGTCAGTCTGCTGTTAGAAACCAAAAATCCACAGATTTTCCTCAGAATATCAGACACGCTCTCTAAATAGCTACTAGGTCTTTTTCTTTTTTTTAAATCCTTGCATATTTAACCAGTACGTAATATGAAATTATATTAAGAATATTAACACAGAGTTTAAATATAATTGTTGTGAATAACTACAGAAAACCTATATCCTGAACAGCCTTCTATCAAACCACACACAGCATTTGTGATTGAAATAATTGGAAGTAAAGCCAGAAGACTGAAATTTTGAAGAACCTGATCACCTAAGAGCAATTCTCCCACAGTCTATTCTCTCAGGAGGCATGCACTTATTTGAAGAACCCAAAATTTCAACCAAAACCTGAGAACTTACTAATTTGTCAAGTTAAAAAAAAAAAAAAAAAAAAAAAAAAAAAAAAAAAAAAAACCCCACCAAACAAAAAACCCACAAAAACAAAATCCCGTGGCAGAGAGAAGGTTTTAAGAGATCTGAGAATAAATATACTTTTAATCAAACTTGTCTCATCTTCCAGTCCTGGAAGAAGCTTCAGTGTCAGTATAATCTGTGACCCACTACAATACTTCTGAAGTAGATGTTCTGTAATTATCAGAAGAGAAAGCCACCAGAATGTAGTGAAGTTATATCCTTTCCCTTCCCTCACCCCTTCTTCCAATCAACTGAATAGTTGCTAAATATGAAAATAAAAACCCAACAGGGCCCATCACAGGACAGGCTCTGTCCCAGATTTTCAAAGAACCAGCTTTTGCAAACATCAGATCAAGCGAATGTTTTCACAGTTTTTAAAGGGATCTTTCTTCTGCTAAGTAATAGGAAAGCAAACATTCCTTTGCAGTTTGCTCTACCCAACAATGCAAGATGAAGAAAAGAAAATGAAAGTGGCCACAAGAGAAGCAGTCACTGTGTTCTCCAAGCTAAACAGATAATGACATGGCTGGATCTCTGAAGTCAGTGGCTGTAATGACTCAATCTGTACTTGGGAACATAAAACAGTTTCAAAGCAGGACTTGGTCGATCCGCACATGTCAACAACAAGCAATAACGCTGACAATATTCTGCAATTCAGTTTAAATCTCTGTACCCCAGGGCTGGCAGAAGAACTCACACTAAGACAACAGGCCTACAACCACCCAATAATGCAAGGAAGGATGGAATATACATTAATACTGAAGTCTGTAATTAGAAAGCAGCACCGACCAGTGACGAATGAGGATGATCTAATTAATAACTCTAAGCAAGAGGTACAGCTTGCAAGACAGGAGAGTCATCCCTCAGCTGCAACAATGCTTCTGAGACAGTAGAAAGAAATCCAATTACACAGTGGCTAGGGGCATAGCACCTACTTGTAGAGGCACTACTTCTGGAGATACTTTGTACTTTTTATGATTTCATACCATAAATCAAGCCTAAAGATCAACTGTACTGTAGATAACTTATTAATCCCAAGATCATTCGTGACTGCAATAAAATAGACTCCTACCCAAATAACAGACCAATACTGTGTATTTCTCCCCAATACCATATACTTTAAGTTGGAAGTGGTTTTGATTTCAATTAGCAACCTTCATACATGCCATAGTGCAAAAGACTGGCTTGTATTTCTCATGGTAGAAATCCTCTCCATGGGCTTAGCTTACTCCATCAGTTACATTATTCCACAGCCACAAACAAAGCTTTTTCCTCATGATCGAAAGCAGACCGACCCCTCTAATGAGCATGCACAACATCAGACCAGAAGACTAACAGCACAACTAACTCAGCAGTTTAGTAACAAAGATTTTATGTACCACAAACAGCTTTTTATGTCTATCAATGCCCTTTCAACAACTTTTCTGTAAGGTGCTGTATTCAGAGTGGAGCTGCATGTTTCATAAAACAGGTTTCCAGGCCAAGGAAGTAAATGAGAACTGTGCTTAACGTCTTGAGAAGTCAAAGAGGATTATGAGCTCTTTCTCCAAGAGAAGCAGCCAGTGTAACCTTCCAGAACACGAACTCTGACCCTTCAGGTTCCTGTGACTACTTCTAATATTATGCTTCCCAGCCTCCCTGGCCTTCCTCTTGAAGTACCAGACTCTCAGTTCCTTAACTAGTCAAAAGATAAGTGATCTGACATTTTTCCCCTCCTACCTTGACACTTCCTCTAAAGACAAGTAGGAACAAACAGTGATACTGCAAAGACAACTATGGCACACCATTACTAGATACAGTTACTTGTCCTTGCGATTCCCTGATCAAGACTACTTCAGAAGTGCTGAGAGGAGTCCTACAGTTCAAGCAGTGCAGCTTTATGCCTCACAGTAATCAACATGTTATAGTTCTCACAAATTCCCTCCCTCCCCAGCCTAAAACAACACCCGAGGATCCAAGAGTAACCAAAGTTTTTGTGGAGGTTATTTTGCTTTAGGAAAGAGTCCACAACATACAGAGCACTGGGTACCTCCAGCAGAGCAAGTCTGATGACTTAAGAAAACTATTCATGTTAGGTCACTTAAAATAAAAGATTACAAAAGATCACTCATTTTCCCAAATTTGGCTAAAGTTAGATATTATACTTGCAAATTATTGTTTCAAAGGTGTCTCCTAGGGCATCCCAGGATAACTTCCATTTAAAAAAAAAAAAAAAAAAAAAAAAAAAAAAAAAAGAAAAAAAGAAAAAAATCCTAAGAATAGCAGCAAGAGCCTACCAACCTTAAGTTATTGCAAAGATCACTTCCATAGTAAAATGCTTTGAGACTTAATGGATTTAGGGCCAGAAGGCCTGGACAAACACAGTCTGCCTTTTAGCAAGCAATGTGTGACCTCTTTCCTGTCTTCTGGCTGAGTTAAAGCACGAGCATTTTAATGTAATTACTCAGGTGGCAGGACCTACCACATCCTCTGAACAGCTCAGCGGTTACTTTCCCTCACTGTTTAAAACACATACAGCTTCTAGATCAATAGCTCTGGCTGGTACAGGTTTTTCAGCCTTAACTACTGGCATTTCAGCAGGCACCTCTTTTTACATAGCACCACAACATACTTCTTATTTGAATCCACTTTTGAAGGCAGGTACTGACTCTCAGACAAACACCAATTCTAACAAAACCAAAAGGCATCTGAGCAACAGCCTCTGCCACTATGACAATCTCTATCACGCTCATCACACAGAAGCTTGGTATTGTTTCAGCTATTCTATCAGGTCTGTTTCCTACGCATTTTGAAATGCATAAGCAAGGGCTCAGACTTGCAGAATATTAAGTGCCTCCTCGCAAGACACCACAAGGGTAACTCCCATACATTTTAACAGAAGGGGAATGATTCTGCAGTTGAGTCAGCACTGGCTAGGCACACCAGTGCCTCAACTGCACCAGCAGCAATCTGGCTGCCCTCACCCGCTAGTTAACATCCTGGGATGAGAAGAACTGAGAAGTGCAAAGGGACTACAGCTGACTTACAGCACTGATGTGGAAAGAGAGTACCTCCTTCCCATTTTTTATGGCTGTTGATCTCCAAGGGGGAAGTTGCTTTTTTGTCACAACTCCAACTAACAGCTGACCACTTGTGGTTTTCACCACTTCATCAGACTAACGCTTTGAATCAAATCTATTCATCTCCCCGTCTGCAGCAAAAGGACTTTTAAAACAAGAGATCTTTTAAAACCCTGAGATGTTGATGTTTTCTAACCAATACTGACCATCACCCTGCCTGGTTTTGCACAGTCTGGATATTGGGAATGGGGGACACACTACAGCAGCACAAGCCCTTCCACAGTACTGCCAGATAACCAGAAGTGACTGTGGTCACAGATTACAGAAAGTTTCACAATAAAATCACGCCATTCAATACTACTGGGCATAAACACATCAGAAGGGACTTCCTGTCATCCTCTCCCTCAAACAGCTGACCCTTTACATCTGTGACTGAACTGCTTTTTCATCAAAAATACCACTTACAGATCTTCCTCCATCATAAAGATTAATGTTAATATATGAAGTCTGTTGTATTAATTAGAGAAATTATTGAAAACCAAGGAACTATATGGGCACCTGTAGTTTAAAAAAATAAAACCCAAGACTGAACTTATTTTCCAATTTTACCTGCAGGCAGGACAGCCACCAACTACTACTACAGAAGTGGTGGTAGCAGGCTGTTGAATAATGGTGTACGTGCTCGAATAGTTTGGCTGTGATGTCGGTGGAGGAACAGCATACCCTAAAATAAGAAAAAAAACCCTCAATCACTGCACATAAGGCACAAAGAACAAAGATAATACTTTATAATTACGTAAACAGAACATGGAAAAAAAATAAACAGAAATGTAGTCTTAACTGAACACTTTAAGAAGCTCTATCAGGAGCAGAGTTGGAACACACTACTCGGCACATCTAATAGCAAAGCCACTTCATAAACCCAAGTATCTAGTACAATTTAACCATCTAAAAAGGAGACCAAGTTAATAATTAACTTTAAGAATTTGTTTCAACGCTGTTTGAGCACCAGGGAAAAACAGTTTAAACAAACAATGACCACAGCTTTCACTTCTGGACGTTGTAGATCAGGTATATCCCACTCCAGCAGACAAACTAGTTGAAACAGAATAAATCTTCCTCTGGTTTCCAACTTAACATCCACATATTAATTTTATAACTAGAGAGAGGGGTAGGAGTGACAGAGCGCAAGTGGAAAGGAAGCTGGTTGCATAGCACAGAAAAAAAACCAAAAAACAACAAACTTTTGGAAAACCTGTGTTGCTAGATAGCAAATTTATAATTTTAACATCTGCAGTTAGAAAATACAACCCCTTAAGTAGGGCATTAATACTACTTTTTTTTTTTAAATGCTTTTTAAAGGGGTGGTTAGACTTATGCAGCGTAACCATACAGTCAAGGTATACTCTGACCACGTATAATCCATTTTGAGATTCTCTCCCAGGGCACAGTTCTCAGACTTTCTTGAATCAAATTATGTATCTGTAAAGTCCACCAACCTCACTACTTAAACTAAAAATAATCACTAATATTTGTGTTGTAGGAAAAATAAGCTCCAAGTTATTAGCAGGAAATCAACCTACGGAATGCTTGATGACTGTTGTCTGCTGCACTCAGTGGGTTTTTTTGTAACTTTTGAAGTTCACTAAACTGTACAGAGTCTTTCCTGAGAGGCTACTTCTTTCTTTGACAGACATTAGCATTAATTCAGTTAACAAAAGTACTGTATCTACCCACCTGCTTAAGTCTCTCCAAGACTACTGAAGTGTATCATAAAAAAAAGCAAACATTAACCAGAGTACAGAGAAGTGAGTTCAAAGAAAAGTGCAAGTTTGGGGTCTGTTGCACTGCTAGCGCAGCTGTGCCTCTGCGCCATCGTTTTGAGGTGGAAAACCCGTACATCTGAGAGAAGCGGGTGAACTCGGTCGGTATTTTGGGGAGGGTAAAGCACAAACACGACGCTACACCTCAGAGACACCCAGGGAAGGAGGGGAAAGGGAGGCGGCGCTTTGAAACACCTGGGTCCCCTGCGCACCCTCCTCCCTGCGCCAGTTTTAAGCTTGAAAGCTGAGCCGACCCAACCGCCCCGCTCCTGACAGCGAAGCCCCAGGCAGCAGAAGCTCAGGCGTTTCCCCCCCACCCCGCTCCCCCTGCCTGTGCCGGGCAGCCCCTCCGCGCAGGCCACGGCCCTTCTTCCAGAGCCCGCTGCCCCTCTCCAGTCACCGGGGTAAGGGGCTCTCCAGAGCCGCCCCCCGTCCCAGGGAAGCGGGGAGCGAGGCTCACGCTCTCCTCCACGCTCCG
>WHYT01014240.1:35563-52534 GCA_009806455.1 Tetrax tetrax
TTTTTTTTTTTTTCTTCTTTTCTTTTTTTTTTCCCTTGCATTTCTAAGTTATCTTTCTTTTTCCTCTCCCACTTTTTTTCCATGCATCTAATCATGCTTAGTCAAATTATGACCCATGCCAGAAATCTTAAAATATCAATTCCCCTTCAGTCTTGCTCCTCCAGCTAATACATATTTAATGCCAAAGCATTTTCATGTTTCTTCTGTTAATATGTTTATTTTTAAAGTGTGTGTGCAAACAACAAAGTGAGACTCCTAAGCATGCTGATAAGCAGTTGGTGAAATAGTGTGCTTGAGGTCCATGGGGCTGTTTTTGTGGCTCGTGCTTTATCTGTAGTTCGTTCTGTATTGATGCTGAATCTGTGCATCATCTGATCACTTGGCTGGATGCATTTGTTCCAGATGAAACGTGAGCATGTGATAGCATTTAAGCTGTGGTTAGAGCACATGGTACTGTAGTAAAACAGCCAGCAGGCTATTTTAAGAGGGCAGATGATAACCTCATGTAGTACAAAATCTTTTGCAGTAAGATGACTCCTTCCTCCCACCCCAGGCTCTTGCTCTCTGACATGCTCTGGGTGTGTCTGTGTCTGTGAACGCTGCCGTTTTAAAGCCAGTCTCAGCAATGTTACTGTGTGTGTGATACTTTGATAGTGACTTTAGCTGATATTTAGCTACTCTTCTCCCTGTTTTGCAAATGGAGAGCTGGATTGCAGGTAACACTCATTTTGAACCCAGAAAAGTTAGTTTTTCCTAGTTTTTTTCCAATTTTTCATTATATAAATAAAGCTTTTTCCTTGATTATATAGGCTGCTTCTCCTTACTCCATACAGCGTGGCTTTTGAAACTAAGCTGGTACTTCAGCTTACATACATTCTATGTATGTAGACAGAAAGCATCTGAAATCAGTTATGGCAAGCCATCCTTCCTGTGTTTTAGGTAAGAGTGTGGAGATGTCCACAGTTTAACTGATGTGTAGTTCTATATTTTAGAAAATAAACCATATTCCAATGAATGCATCTCCCTTCGTAATGTTTTAAACCTAGTTGCAAGTTTCCTGAATATAAGAACTCACTCTTCCTTAAGAAATTTATTTATTCTGAGCCTTAAAAAAATCCAGTTTGTCACTACTAAGTTCAGCCCTTGGCAAACAGCAGTTTGTAAAACCCTGCACAGAGATGATTCAGTTCTGAATGTTTATGTTGAGGATCTGCGTTCAGACTTTGGCCAGGCCAGTTGGGCAGCCTGTTTCGGTAGTCGTATGCGACTGTCACTGTTGCTGTCCTATAATTTTGATTTCTGCCATGATTATGTGTGATCTGCTTGAGGTCAATCTTTATTTTCAGTGCCCTGGATGATTTCAGTTAGCATGATGAAATGTTGGTCTGGTGTTTGTGCAGAGCCGTTTTTTGCATTGTTCTTTTGTTACAACTTTTTCCTAACTTGTTTCTTTTTTCCCCTAACAACAATAACTTAAAGAAAAAGTCAGGAAGAAATTATGTATGAAAATGGTAGAGCCAGTAAGTATGTTTATACTTTAAGGTGGGAAACAGTTTGCAGATCCTGTTAAGGTAACTTTGCTTGCAAGTACAACATTTATCTATAAATTACAGAGGAGAAGATGGATATCTGCCTGTGAACTTTACCCAGTGCTTCAGGGCACGATAGACATCCTCTAAACTGGAACTCAGAAGGTTTGTGTTCTCCATGCTGCTCCATTGTGGCAGTGTTGAATGAGATTGTGGAAAAGTAGATGCCCAACAGGGTCTGAAGTAGCAGAAGCTGTGGGATGGAGCAGCTTCCTGAAACCACAATTTACTACTGTGATTTTTAAAAAAAAGAAAAAGTGCGGCCACTCAGGTGACCAGCCACTCGCATGATTTGCAGTTGTTCACACATAATAGGGATTAGTGTCTTTCAAATATGACCAGTTGATACTGTTACAGACATCACAAGAAGAAACTGTTTTCATTATATAAAGGTGAGCTGCTCTTAGAGGTGCAATCCCGGAATAGATACTAGCACTGTTCTTCGGGGACAAAAGTGGGACCTAGAAGTTGCTTTCCTTCTCTGCAGCCTGTTTCTTTTGGGTACGTCTCCTGTTGGTTCTGTGGTTTTGCTGCTGTTTGCTTTTGTTTCTAAAATTTGGTCCAACCTTTTTATTAGCTATGGCACTGTATCCAATCCACATGACCGTTTTGGCTTCTAGCCCACTCGCACCCTTTAGTGTTGATTAACTTTGTCATCTGTGGTGTCTAAAAGAAACACTGTGAGAGCAGGAGCCTTCTTTTTAGCAGAAGGTTAGTGACACATTGTGATTCTTCTGTGGTATCTATACTGATAAACACCATAGAAGTATGTGTGCTTTCATTACAGGTCCAGATGATGCTATCACTTTCAGGAAGAAAAGTACTCCATGACACTTTTGAGAAACTTCTTGCTGGTTTCTTGTGGGGTGGTTCTGTCAGTGCAGAGATTTGAGATTTAACCTCTAGAGCATTGCTGGCATACATGGCTGGCTTAGTAGGGCACAAAAGATTAAGTAGAATCCATCAGCAAATTTAGGAAATTAATGTAACTTGTAGCTAACTGAGCACCTAGTCTTGGTCATCCAAATGTATCGTTATTCTGTACAGCAGGCCTTCATTTGAGCAGGTGGACCTTGTATTTCAAGCCAAGTGAAGTGCTTGGATCTCTCTTTACTCCTCATTCAAATGCCTTTGGTTCTTTCATTCTTAGGAATTGGACTGTTGGGAGAAGAATAAGGTGGAGTTTTCAATTCTTCTTTTTAGAAAGAAAAGCTAGTTATAGTTCAGTAGGATATCCTTCACCTTTCTCTTGTGGTTTTCCCCAGAACATATGACTATTAAACAATGTCCTTGTTTATCAGATGTGCTAGCAGTCTGTGATGGCTTGTGCACTTATTAGCCAAAGATTAATTTTTACTATTTTTATCCCTACTTATTGTGCTTCATAAAGAGCTATCTGTATTTATTTCCAAGTTTGTACTTTGTGGATTTTTTTTCTTAGTCACATGTGTCTTCTTACTACTGTCTTACATGCAGTATTACCAAGCATTTTGGCCTGGATTTCCACAGCTGTCTCTCCTGATTTATTTTAGGAAAGTAGATTATATAGTTCTTGTCTGTGTATATCAGAAAGAGAGGTGAGGTTTACTCAGCTGAATCATCCTTGGGATATGTTTCTGGCCAGGTTTCTCTGTTGAGGTGCCTCTCTTCATTGACACTGGAAGGTGCTTATGCAATTGCTTTTTTTTTTTTTTTTTTTTTTTTTTTTTCTTGGCTCTCTTATGCTGTGCATACTGGATTTGGGCAACATGCTTCACAGAGATTTCCAGAACGTTTATAATAATCTCTTCTTCTCCCCCTCTTCCCTTCCTCTCTCAGTTGTCATAGTTCCCTGCTTTTCTTATCTCTCCTTTTACTGCAGCAGCTTTCAGATGATAATTCAGTGCTGGGTAATAACTGAATGAGGCTCGGTTCCACTTACAGCTGACCTGATGTGAGGATAAATGAAGAAATTTGTGCTTTGCATGTAGGTTTGTCTACGGGATCTCTTTTCCAGCGTGGGCTCATTAGCTGTCGTGCGAAGGTGGACCGTGGATGGCCTCTGTGGCTTCTCCTTGCTGGCTGCTCGAGGGGTAGAAATACGCTGGGGGTGGTGGCGCAACAAAGCGAGGTGTTGAAGGTTCTTAATACTTACAAGAAGGTCACCTGTTTCTAAATGTGAGTTGCCTTTTTTTTTTTTTCCCCCTCCCCCCCCATCACTTGTTTATTCATGTTTGTGTGGCCAAAAAGACTGCAGCCTGTGCACCAGGAACAGGTGGAGCGACACGTTGTACGTGGTCATGCTGCTCTTTGCCAAGCCAGCCTGCTCACTTCCTTTCATTTCCTCTGGGTGAGGGAGCCAACGCTCTTGTAATCTTTTGCGCTAGAGGCCCGAGGACACCAAGCTGAGCTGGAAGGTGTCCTGCCAGTTTAGTGTATGCAGCCTGGGGGTTACGGCTTATTTGGGAGCTGGCTGGCAAGGTTAGCAGCAGAAGCCCTATCTGTGCTGCACAGATGTCTGGGCTGCTCATAAGTCAGCTCCTCAGCTGCTTCAGTTTATGGTGCAATGCTATAAAGAAAGCTATCATCTATTTTTGTAAGACTTTTGTCAGACAGATGCTTAAAATGTTAATACTCACTGAGAATTCTGTACTTGTGTGTATTCAAGGCACTAGTGTAGCAAGAAAATGCTAAGAAAAACCTTTCTATTTTACTCTGACCTGGTGTATGAACTTTTCTTACGATGAGTGTTAGATGCAGCCTTACTGATGCTTTGGTGGTTTAAGGATGCAAGCAAGTTAAGATTGGTAGAAGACGCATTTGAAGAAAAGGTATGTGTCTGGAAGCTTTGCTGAACCAACTCCAGTTTCCCCCACCTCCCCTCACCCCTTTGTCTCCCACTGTAGACTTTGCCTTATCAGAAGAAATCCCTTAATTTAAAAATGTTTCCCCCGTTACTGGCTTCTGACTCAATAGGCTAGGAGAAGGGAATAAAATAGCATAAAAGATACCTGGGGCCTTGAAACTGATTGGTTTGAAGAAAAGAATGCTGCTACAGGCTTACTGTATGCCTTAGTCTGCTCTCAACCTTATTTTCTAATTTCCTCTTCCTTTCACTAATTCATCAGTTAATGTTTTTCCAATTTCAGTAGATACTGGTTGTTGCAGGGATACGGGAGACGAGCATTACTGTGTTAGCTTTATTTCCTTATCGCTATTAGATCATAAACAGCGTTTGAACAGAAGTCTCCATCCACTGAGGGTTAGTGGTTTAGATGACTTGAAATGTGTTAGAATGTATTACCATGGCCATTTTGAATGTGATGGAGTTTAAACAGATGCATGCAGAGGTCTGTCTTGTTTTAAAAAGAGGATAGATTTCGCAGTTGAACGACCAGTACGTGGGTGAAATGGATCTCTAAGGCGTTTCGTTTAATGTTTAAGAAATGCCAGTTGTGGAAAAATCAATGAGATTCATATGAAATTAACTTTACAAACTCTACATTTAATAGAATTATGAATGTGGAATGACCATCCAGTGCTATAGGGGATTTGCTGCTATTGGTACTGAACATTTGACATTTCATTAATGACCTGGAAGAGGTCACAGAATTGTTACAAATAAAGTCTGCAGTCAATTGAAATCCTAGAGGCAAAAAATACAAACATAGTTATGGAAAGCCAGGCTTGTATATTGGGCATTATTGTGGGGTGTGGAAAGGGAAGCCAGGATCTGTGGGTCAGGGTAGGCAATCAGCAGGCTATGGCAGTCAGTGTCCTGTGACCAAAAGGGTGCTCTTGAGTTGCAGATATCGTAAGACCCCTTGTTATTAGACAGTTTGGTCTGGTCTGCTTCTAGAATATACCATCTGCCTGTGATAATTGTGTCAGATGTTGAAATCCAGGAGAGAACAAAACAACATGAGTATGATGTTAAACAACATGAAAATGCACAGATAATAAGAGGCATAAGGGGATGAGCCTGCTAAGCTCGAAGATGACTGATTCGCAGCTAACTATTTATAAATCGCAGTGTGTTTCCAGTGTAAGACCCCTAATAGAGTCCTGGGCTAACTTCATTTAGTGGATGTGCTTTATGTGAATGCTTAAATAAGACTTATCTGCTTGTGGTCAATTCTATGGAACTTAAAAACAAAGATACTTATTTCAATAATTTCTTTCAAAAGATTTGGCTTGGCTGGGTCCTCATCTGATGTGCTTTATGCCAGTTTTGTACTTGCATCCTGACTAGCATTTTGGCTGTCTTGGAGGAGGATAGCCACTGGATGAACAAGAGGGTAAACATCATAGGTGGAGTCTCTGCATAGTTCAAAATGCTGTTTGCCTGAAAAGCAAGAGTGTATTGGAAGTGTTTTTCCATAGAGACTGATCTAGTGTCTATATATACCTGTCATATGATGTTTAAAAGACAAGCCTCAATATTTTCAAGCTATTATCTTTCTAAATTTTTTTCATTTTTAGGTTTTAAGAGCTGTTGTGAGCATATGCAAGTTTGAATTCATGTTGTGCTTCTGACATGATTTGAAAAGTGGGTTGTGGTAGTATGATAGAAGGTAATTTAACATGCAGACCTTGTCATTTGGTAATGGTGCGTGATATAAAAAAAAAAACCACAACTTTGATACTTGTATCTTAGAATTCAGCCTTGATTCTTGCAGTTGCAGTATTGGGGGTGTTGTATGGAGGGAAGTGTGTCATCCAGTGACACTGAATAGTGAAGTTACTGAATGACTTTCTCACATCCAGATGTATTCTTTTAAAGAGCCAGTTCTCACAGCAGATCTGTGCAAAAATACCAGAATGAATATGGTAGTCCACGTGCAAGTCTGACTTCTCTTAAAAATGGGGAGCAGACTGTTTTCTCTGGCAATCCCACGGAAACTCCTCTTAAAGTGCCTTGGTGCTTTTACTCATGTCAGAGAGAGTTTTTGAATACATTGTGAAATGAGCAAACCTCCACTAAGATAGAAGGGGGATGTGAGTGTTTGATGGGTTTTTTTGGTGGGTTTTTTTTTTGTTTGTTTGGGGTTTTTTGTTATCTGGGTTTGTGTTTTTTTTGTTGTGTGTTTTTTGGGTGTTTTTTGTTTTTTTTTTGAAAAAAAAAAAAAGGGTTTTTTTATCATCAAGTAGTTGAGTTCATAACAAATTAGCCTCCGAAGTTTAGAGCACTGAAGCTCTTCTCCTTACTTTTTATCTCTCTAGGTGGGTTTATTCTTAAATGTTTAAGTTAGGAGAACATCTCTCTGAAGGGTTTTATGACCCCCTCTCCCTTTATCAAATGCTACTAATGAACATACTGACCATGAATGGGGTGCTGGGGGTGGCTTCCTGTCGGAATTGCTTTCCGTAAAATCACAAGGAAGCAAATGTTTCTCGTATCCTCCCATTGTGTGGTTTCCTGTGAAATGGCAGACTGGATGTGTGTCCTGGATACAGGCTTTTTTATGGCAGTATACGTGTCAGGATGATCCAATCAAATTATTCTGGGTATCCTCTATAGTCTCAGTGTAGCAGGAAACGAGTCTTCCTTGCATCCTGTTGTTCTGCAGTTAGCCTGACTTTGGAGAACTCTTGGCTCTAGCAGAATCCAGAATGAAGGTGAGCTTAAAGTGGATTTGGGATTTTTTTTTTTTAATTATTATTTTTGTAAGTGTAAGCTATAGTTTCAAACCTTTTTCTTAAACATTTATTTTTTAAACAGGTCTCTTTCCCTTTTGGTACCTTTCATGATCCAGTTCTGGTGTCCGCACAAGCGCGCATGTCATCTCTCTTTTTTTTTGGATCAGAGCTGTTGTTTCATGATACTGTTCATAGTTTTTATTTGCTTGTTTAAAAGCTACCACAATAAGCATATAGCTGACAAGGAAAGTTTTACACTGCTGATGCTTTCTTCTACTGTAACAGCTTGCTTTTTTTTTTGTTTTTGTTTTTTGTTATTTTTTTTATTCTTCCCAGTTTGAGCAGTGGTTAGTTAAGCTATCTACAGTCTGGTTTTGCTTTTATGTATTATGTTGTCACTTTATTGGTATCTTTTCTCATTTCTATTATAAATTATACTAGCAATAAAACTTAACATATCTTTAGTCTCTTTGTGTAAAATCAGATAATTTATTTGCTGAATGTCTTTTATTGTGCACATATTTTTTTAAAAACTTCCTCACGTTTCAGGAAAAACCCTACAAAATTCACATCTAGGCAGTTCCCTGATCCCTTTCCTTACTCCTTACAGCTTCAAATAAATAAAAGTAGTGGTTAAATTTTCTGTAGCCCATTGAAACTTGGTGGAATAGTTATTTGACTTATTTTATGTGAACAATAACTACTTGGAGTATGTTAGTGTTCGCCTTGGCTTGATTTTGTCTGTCTTATGGCATTGCTGTTCTGAGCCGTGTACACACTACTTGATCTTGAGAGATGTCAGCACCTGTACAGCCAAGGTAGAACTGCTGCTCACTGGGACCAGAGATGACCCCCAGGCTGAGGGGAAAAAAATGTGCATGTTAACATCTACAGGTACCTCAAATACTGTGAGTGCTTTGGGAGATGTTTTTTCTTACCGAATAATACTGTCATTAAATGTTTCCCAAATCAGCTCTACCTTTGTTAGTAGATCACGTAACCAGTCACAACTGGTCTGGCAGTCCCTTCTGTGGTTACTTTACGTAGCTTTCATGAAAATTTTCACTTCTCTTGGCTTTAACCAGCATCCCTCTCTCTTCTCCCAGCCTTCCTTTGTCCCTTCCTCTCATCTCCCCTGGAAATGTGGGTTTTCCTCTCCTGCCTCTGAAGGCTGCTTTCTAGGGTACGGACTTCGGGATAGTGCCCGTGGGGTGGGTCTGTTATCAGGAAAATAAACAGGTTTTTGTTGACTTTTTAGATAAAAGCTGCTATACTGTGGGAAACTAAATCTCTTTCTGTTTCTTAAATCAGTTGGAACAACTGTAATAGCTCTGTTTTATTGTCCTCTTTTTAGCCTTGCACAAGGGAATACTGTGACTCCTTTCAACCTATGCAGAATCTATTGCGAGAGCTATTTTCATGAGACTTGGGATGAGTGTTTCCATTACCTCAGGCAAATATTATGGGTCTCTTTTTTTTTTTTTTTTAATATTCTCTTTCCACTCTGAAAATCCAGATGTTTACTGTCATCACCCAGTGCTTGAAAGTTACTGTAGTGTCTTCTACAGGATAGTTTGAATTTTGGATCTCTTTCCCACAGTTAAAAAGTAAAAATAAAATAACTCCCAGTTTTCATCCATCCCCTTCCCAAACCTCATTCTCTCTAACCTATCCAGCAAACAATATCATTAAATTCATTAATTTTCAGGAATGCTACTGTGCTCTGTGTCTTGTAGAATAAAGGGATAGCATGTACGTTGTTGTAATACTTTTAAAAAGTATTTGTAGTAATTTTGAAAATATTTTGTGAACCATCAAATACAGTGCCTCTGGGCTGCTACAGAAAAAGAAGAGTATGCCAAGAGTAATTGTACCCAGTAGCTTTTTTGGCCAAAATGAGGAAAGCTGCTCTCTTCTGATAATTATGTTTTATTCAACTTTCCTGTAATTATATGACACTTGATATTGTTATCTTTTGTTCTTAATTTTTTTTTTCCAAATGCAATTGTTTCTATATTCTCTTTATATTTAAAAATGGGTTGTGTTTTTATTTTTTTTAAAAAGGAAAAAACCTCACAGGTGTGTTTTTTTTTGTTGTTGTTTTTTTTTTTTTTTTTTTTTTTTTTTTTTTTTTTTTTTTTTTTTTTTTTTCTTTTATTAGTCCGTGACACACACTGAAAGACTGACACCTTGATCAGGCAATAGCTTCTACAGTCACAGTTTGCATGATACCATATAAATGCTTAGTTTAAAGACTTGTTTCTACGACTGACTGAATGTTCTTTTGTTTTCAGACTTTTGATGCAAATGACCTGTATCAGGGACAGAATTTCAGCAAAGTTCTCAGCTCTCTGGTGGCTTTAAATAAGGTGACTGCAGGTAAGTAGGCTCTGCTCTGTTCTGGTGCTTGCTTGCCTTACCTTTGACTCACATTAATGTGTGCTTGTGCCTGTTGCTATAGTCAAGATAAAGCAGTGTTTTGTAAGAGTTCCTTTGTTATAGTTTGTAATGATTTTGGTGCTGGCATCTCTGTGTTCTCTCTCTTCTTCTGCAGAAGGAAACCTTGTAGTATGGAGCTAAGGCTGAGCCTTTTAGCTGGCAAGAATTCTTAGAAAAAGGCCTTTTTTTGTTTGGGTTTGTGTTTTGGTTTTTTTTTTTCTTTTTCAGTTTGAAATACTAAAAGTTTACTTTTGCCCCACTCTGTCATTCCCATCTTTGAACACTTTTGTCAGTGTTTTTGTTGTCCCACTGTCCCCGCTCCCCCATTTCTCAGCACCACCCTTTCTTGCCAGTAGCAAAAGGGTAGCTAACATCTCTGATCCCTTAATCTACTCTTATTTCATTTAGGTAGCAGCTAGAAGTACCTACTTACCTTAAGTTCTTTGGTGAGAGATGTCCATGTTTTGTTGTAGGCTGGGGCTGTACTGAACGATGTCAGCTAGACCCTGGGATAGTCAAGAAATGCTAACTACCATTTGTAGCCTTTTTTGTTGTTTCATGCTGTGGTTTTACATTGCCAGGAGTAAGTTCCAGTAGTGGTCATCAGGTTGGAGTCTGGTGGGAGAAAGAGACACTACTTGAAAGTGGACTGTGCTTTTCAGTTTTTATGTGGGGAGGAAAAGGAAAATGATAGAAAAGTCAGTGGTGGATCAGTGTAACTTTGTTACATAGTAATATGATAAGTATCTTGTCACTTTTATAATAATTTTCTAATCCATTACAACTGGGTGGGTTTTTTTTATGGATTTGGGGTTTTTTTTTTTTTTTTTTTCCTCCTTGCATCAGAAAACACCCCTCAGGAGAGAGTTCTTCATTCATAGAATGGTTAGAGTTGGAAGGGACCTTTAAAGGCCATCCAGTCCAAGCCCCTGCAAGGAGCAGGGACATCTCCAACCAGATCAGGTTGCTCAGAGCCCTGTCCAACCTGGCCTTGAATGTTTCCAGGGATGGGGCATTCGCCACCTCTCTGGGCAACCTGTTCCAGTGTTCCACCACCCTCACTGCAAAAAAATTTTTTCCTTGTGTTCAGTCTGAATCTACCTCCATCTAGTTCTAATGAATGGATGTAGGATAAGACCATTGACAATTTTGAAGCTACTTGCACTAGTTGAAGATACTGCCTTTCATCTTAACTGCAAGTGCATGTGTAAACCATTTCAGTGCGTCTTTAAAGCAGTTGTGCACTGGCTGTAGCTGCCTTTAAGGGGGAGAAAGAGTGCAGCTGTTTGGTCCAGACATCAATAGATTAATGCTCACATCAAAAAGCTGCAATTGCAGCTGGCCTTAGAAAGGACCCAGGCCCCACTCCCTTTCATGGTGGGGGGTGGTGGTATGCAAAAATCAAAACCACATGCAAACTGTGGTGTTGCCTCATTCCTAGGAGCAAGCAGAGCTGCATAAATCTTCCTGACCAACTGTTCTCCCAAATAGTTTTCTCTAATTGGATAACTGTGTAGAAGGCATCTTAGACTCTGTCTCCCTACTCTAGTGCTGGAAGACGGCTTTCAGATTCCCGTCTGGATCTGCAAGAGTTTCAGGTATACACCTGTTCTTCTGAGATGGCTCTTTATGCAGCAGAAGAAATCTTAAGTAATGAGCATGAAGACTGATGAAAGGCTGCTGTGGATATACATTCCCTCAAATTCTTTAAGTTCAGGAGTAGGATCAAGGTACCAGTTGCTGTTTGTAGATGGGTAAGGGAAGAGGAACAAGCATAGGGAAGCAGAGATAATGGTGGAGAAGAAATAAGGATGTTACCCTGTAAATATTTGGATAGATGGATAGAGACTAGTGACAAGTGGCATTCCTCAGGCGTCGGTATTGGGACTGGTGCTGTTTAAGCATCTTTGTAGGTGACATGGACAGTGGCATAGAGTGCACCCTCAGCAGGTTCACTGACAACACCAAGCTGTGTGGTGCATTTGACACGCTGGAGGGAAGGGATGCCAGCCAGAGGGACCTTGAGAGGCTGGGGAGGCAGGCTCGTGCAAACCTCATGAAGTTCAACCAAGCCAAGTACAAGGTTGGAGTCAGGGCAGTTCATGCTTTTCTTCTGTGCTTATTGTCCATCTAAAACTCTTTCCCTCCTCCTGCATCTCTGCTGCTGTTAGATGCCATGCTGAAGCTGAAAGGCTTTCCAGTTGAAATAAATCCAATTCTCTCTTCAAGTTTGATATGAAACAGCAGATACGCTTTTTGTTCACTAGTCTCCTCATGGAACTGCACCTTTACATGTATCTCCTTTGGATCAAAAATAACTAGGATTGCATAATTGTTGTCTGCTTTAGTCTGCAAGTAACTGAGTGACTGGAGTTGTGTGCGTGTGCCTCTGATAGAGGTGGAGTGTTGGAGGTATAGTAGGCTACTAGGAAAGAGAGTAACAGAGGCATAAAAACCAGGAGAGCAGTAGTTGTGTAGGCTAGTGAAAACACCGAAGTTTGGGATGGAAAATACTGCATAGCTTTTGGGGTTCCTTGAAACTCAGATGCTCACATAATGATTTTCCTGTATGCGAGAAAATATGAGGAAAAGGAATGACTTGCCATACTTGTGCAAAGGAGCAATGTTTGTCTGCTGTAACGTGTCACCTGTCCAAGGGCCCTGGGAGCATCCCTCTCCAGGACGTTTGGCTGCTGGTGCAGCCAGGAGCAACTCCCGTCCCACTGTAAGGCTGGGAGAGGCTGCCCAGCAGTGCTGTGGGAGGCCACAGCTAGTATTGACCCCCACCCTTGGGAGCTGCTTTTGGTGCAGCTCAGCCCCTACCTAGCTGTGGCCTGCTCATCTGCACGAGGACCCCCCTTCCCGCAGGTGGGCTGACACATCATCCCCAGGGAGGTGCCCGATGTCTGGGGCTGTCCTGGTGCCCCAGCTGCTCTGCTCCTGGCCAGGGCGGTGGGATGAGCCCTACCCTGCTGCCCCCTCGATGCTTCCCAGCCCATAGGGACCCCAAAGGCACCCTGACAGCATGTAGTGCTGCCCTTTGGATGGGCATCTAAAATGGATGTGCTTCTCAGAGTAGAGACAAATGAAAGATGGGAGAGATTTGAGGGGATGAGCAAGCAGCTTGCTTCCTTTCTACTCCTCCTATCCCTTCCCCTCCATCCAAAGAAGAAGAAATAGCTTAGTTGGCAAAAAAAAAGGGATGAGACAAAGGAACGTAGGAAAAAAGACAGTGGAAGGAATGTTTTAATTGAGAAGGAGATGGTGGTGGTGGTGGGGGGGAAGAGCTAAGAAACAGATGTGGCTGGCTTTACTTCAAGCAAGTTTTATGCATTTGAAGTTCTTGGCCACTAGCTAAAATGATGCTGGTTAATTACCTTTAAATAGACTGGTAGTGAGTAGGAATGAAGAAATACAACCCTAACCCTCCTCTTTCTAAACAGCTCAAATTGTTTTCCTGTCTGTGTGGGGGAAGAAATTGCCAGTGTTTCAGGATTTCAGAGTGCTTATTACTAATTTTTTAAAATCTTGAATTTTAACAACTACAGATATATCAACTCTGCTTTAAGCATGTGAGTTTTATAGAAGTAAACAGAAGTTATATGCAGATTTCTCAAATTCTAATATTTACTTTTTTTTCCTTCCTACAGACATAGGGCTGGGTAGTGACTCTGTGTGTGCACGTCCGTCATCTCATCGGATAAAATCCTTTGATTCTCTGGGATCCCAGTCTTTACACAGTAGAACTTCAAAACTCTTTCAAGGACAGTATCGGAGTTTGGTAAGTTCTAGAGGAAATGAAACACTCTGCAGTGTGATTTTTTTCTTCTGGTGAGGTTTATAAGTAAACATATATATATATATATAGCAAAGCAACTGTTTCCTCTCTTTTGCCTCTCTATTTTCAGTCCTGTGACATTCTATTTTTGCAACTTTTCTTATGATGTTCCAAAATATATGCAGCTTCCTGTGAACTTCTAAATTTTTTTTTTCTCACTTACCACTCCTTGTTGTCTGCATACGCAGTATCTTCCTGGATTTATTTATTTACTTTCAGTATAAGGACTTGCTTTTTCAAGGGCAGAAAATCTCAGTTTCTCCATGTCGATGAGTTTAGGGATGGTGATTGGAGGATATTCAAACCTGAGCCATGCTGGCACTTTTAATATTGGCAGTATTGGTAGTTATTCCTGTTTTCTGTTGTTTCAAGGTGAATCCTTCAGCTAGCCTTCAGGTAACTGAGTGGTATGGGCAGTTGTTGTACAGTACAGCCAAAATCAGGATGGAGTACTGTATTGAAACTAAGTATGATGAAAGATACTTTTAGTGACTAAAAAGTTTGCAAGGAGGGTTCAGATCCCTACTGTAAGCTACTTTTTCCATGCTTGAAGGAGGCTGTTTTGAACTATATGATGATTACTATGTGAAACTTTAAACACAGTGCTCTGCTTAAGGTTTCTTAGGTGTGGTTTGAGGTGTTTTCTCCGGTAGCAGAGACCGTGCAAGTTCTTGCCCTAGGCCACTAATTGCAGCTCCCACTCTGCTGTTCACCACCCACTCAGTTTTGCTGATACAACTGTTTGGTGGACTAGCTGTTAGCTGCATCACTGAAGTATTTAAGTATTTCTGTCACTTTGAGCTGAGTACCTCTGCAGAAAGTTGCAAGAGGACAGAGAAGTGCAAGGAGGGAAAGAGAGCTAGTGGCCAAACCTGGGAAATTCTTAGTTTGGTTTTGCTGCTGTAGATGGTCAGTTTGGGACTGTTCTCACCAGATTTGTACTCTGTTTCCTCTACTGGAGAGCCATCCTGGCAGAGTAAGGGGACTATAGTTCATGCCACCGTGCAATGTTGCTGCTTATTTTGTGGCTTTTTACCGTTTACTAAGGCAAAACTCTTTCTCTCATTGGGCAGTCATAGCGAATGAAGGCACATGAGGTAGAGGCACTTATTTGAAAATGGGCCGATCTAGTTGTCGAACACTGACTTACAATATCTTGGGGCTTTCTGCATGTTTTCAAAGTTGCATTTACCCTCATTTTCCTGCAGTAGAAGCAGGAAAATGTTCTCAGCCAGTAGAAGTCTGATTGTTAAATTGAGTTGATATACAATAACATTATTGCTGTGGGTATAAATTAAGCTAACATTACGCAGTACATCTTCTAATCATCTCATCTATGTAGACAACATGTAGGTGAAGTTCTGCTACCTGGATGGCAGACTAGGGTTGCTTTTGCAGTCACTTTCTCACTAAGTTACTTTTTTAGTTCTACAGGTATTGATTCTTACTTATGATAGAGACAGACATGATTTATAGTCCTGTCCTCTCAGTTCCAGTGCGATGGATTGTATTTGGATTATTTAAAGCTGACCAAGTATTTAGCTTTTTTAGCATAAACAACTGTCATAAAATGCTTGAATGATGCAGATATTCAGAAATGACATCCAAGAACAACATGACAAATCTTAACATGGTTAATTTGAAAGACTTTTAAGAAGTAGCTGTTAACTTCTGGGTGTTACAGTACAGCAATAGTCTGCCTTCTTATTTGTGATAGCGGATGGGCGTATGCATATATATCTATATGGACAGCCGTAAGTTTGACATGCTGCAGACTTGCAGCTTTGCTGACCTTGAGGCAAATGATTTGTGAGTACTTATTCAAGGTAAACAGCATAACTGTTTCATAGGTTTTGTGGAAGAACCGTGTCTTTCTTCACTGACAGGCCACGGAGGCTTGCACATTCAGGTGTGGAACCTTCCAGCATGATCTGTTAAAGAAAAAAAAAAAATAAAGCTACAAACTCTTTATTTATATCCAGCATTTAATTTAATGCTGGATAAAAAGAGTTTGTAGCTCTATTTTTTTTTTTTTTAAAAACTCAGTTCTGCCCCCCTCCCAGCCTGGAAAGTTTTAGAAGAAAAACGTCTCTAGTATAAAGCTGCTGTTTCTTTGTAGTTGCTAAAGACACTTTTAATTTATACTATATATAAAAAATAGAATTTGACTTTTTGGGGAGTAAGAATTATTCTAGTTTTAGCTCTGTTACTCTCTTTTGATTTGAAGGGGTTATAGTAAGACAATATACTCCCTGCATTGATGGAAATCCATAGATTAAGAATGACAGAAATACTGGAACTGGCAAATCATTCTTTACAAATACTTAGAATGAAAATGTGTGGGGACTGTTGCATGTGGAGGAGACGCTATTTCCATTTTAAGGATGCTTCTGTTTTGCTTGGATACTTCAGTTTTCTTCATCTAATAATTGTCTAAGCCTAACATCTTTTTGTTCTTCATATTTCCCTTCCTAGGACATGACAGATAACAGCAACCATCAGTTGGTGGTGAGAGCAAAATTTAATTTTCAACAGACAAATGAAGATGAGCTATCTTTTTCAAAAGGAGATATTATTCATGTTACAAGAGTGGAAGAAGGAGGCTGGTGGGAAGGAACTCTAAATGGGAAAACAGGGTGGTTTCCAAGTAACTACGTACGAGAAATAAAATCAAATGGTGAGTTTTGAAGGAGAGCATATTTGCACAAATTCTGGCTTTGAGTAGATGTTGCTGTTTGGTTGATTCATTCAAAATTGTAATGCTTTTTATTTAAGATTGACTGTATTTACTGATCTTCATTCACAGCAGTCATTAATGCTGAGGAACTCATACTCTCCCACCCAAGTTTGCTGTATAGAGTGCTCTAGGACTTTTGAATTAACAGTAAGCGTGCAGAAAACTCTCCTGTTCTGATTACTTGTCTGTCTCTGTTGCAGTTGGGCTACTCTAACACCTCCTCAGTCTGAATCCCTAGAATGCTGGATTTTGGCTCTGATGCTGGCATACTTTGAATTGGTGCTTTGGGTTTAAATAGTGAGAGATTTCCTGCAAATGTCTTTAAAAAAAAACAAAACCAAAAACCAACCCAAAACATACCTCTCAAAACTAACAAAAAACTACACCAAAAAAAAAATATCTCTAAACATGTCCTATTACTTAGAAAAACCAAAGCAGGAAAAAGCCCCAGTTCTACCAAAATCTACTAAAAGTCAGAGACAGTTTTTGAAAGATAGTGTATTTGTTATTTTTCTTTTTCTTTATTGTTCATGTGCCTTCCACTTTTCTTTATACAGACTTCGCTGTTCCACTGAAGTTTTATTTTGAATCTCATACAGTGGAAGTGCCTTCTGTAAATGTCATCTTCTTGACTGAATATCAGAATTAACATTGCTTTTTAATCCACCGGGACCTTGATGTGGGTGACTTTTTTTTTTTTTTTTTTTTTTTTTTTTTTTTTTTTTTTTTTTTTTTTTTTTTTTTTTTTT
>WHYT01014240.1:52554-66296 GCA_009806455.1 Tetrax tetrax
TTATAATGAATTTATTTTAAAAAAGATGAAAAAGGATAGGATTGTTGAAATATTTGCTCTTGATAAGGTCTCTTTACAAACAAA
Source organism: Tetrax tetrax (assembly GCA_009806455.1). NCBI lineage: Eukaryota > Metazoa > Chordata > Aves > Otidiformes > Otididae > Tetrax > Tetrax tetrax. The sequence continues at coordinate 52,639 of WHYT01014240.1, forward strand.
ATGTTTATCCTGGATATCTAACAGATTTTCAGAATACTCTGTAAAATGTTCTGACATCAACAGTATAATTCCACACTTCTTTCTTCTCTCAAATGTGACTGAAAATACTGAAACTGGTTAGAAATTCTGTACAGGCAACACTACGTGTTATCATTTTTGATGATGTGTTTTGATGAGCTCCTGGGAATTGGTGAGTTTGATTAAATAAATCCCTTCAGTCTGCTGGAACTTGACTTCGGCAGACTGGGTAGCAGAAGAAAGGAAAGAGGTTCTTTATGCATGTTGGTTTTTGGTTTTTTTTTTTTGTTTTCTCACAAAATTCATAGACATTACATGTTTTAGATAAATGGATTTTTGTTCTAAATTAAAATATCCTATAATGTCAGATAACTATATGTTTGTAATCTTGGCTTGTACAATTACTCTGAAGTTAGATATTCAAGGAAAGGAGGAGCTAGAAGGAGAAGCTGAAAAATATGGTATAATCTGAGATTATGATATAGCAGTAGCTGTCTTTCCTGAGAGGGAATTCCAAATACTGGCTGTATTAAAGAGTTGCTGTGAAGGAAATGAATGCTCAAATTTGGTGTGCAGCTTAGTAATGGGAGCTGCCTGTATCCACATTGCTTTCTTAACGGTTTTAGAAGAAAAGTAAACTACATTACGTATATTGGACATGCAGATGTTGCATGATGAGGTATCTCAGAGTAGCTAAAACATGCAAAGCTATACCCGTGTTTACTGCATTGTAAATTGTTTTTTTGCTATGCCAGAATGATTAGTGTTAGCACAGAATGCTAATAACTGTACGAGGTGAGCTATGAGTGATTGTAGGACAGATACTGAGATTATTGAGCAAAGCACAGCGTTTAGTTTTCTTAGGCTGGACAGTGACTTCATAAACTTTGGGGAAATAAATTTGAGGTGGAAGATGGTTTTAATTTGCTTTTAAGTGTGTATTAGACTTTCCTTGCGCGCACACCTCTGACTCAAGGGGAAAAAGAGGCTTTGTTTGAAATCGTGGTACTTATGATCAAACTTATAAATAGAAGAAAAAAATGCAGTAGTAGTTTCTTTTCAGGTATGTGCCTGCACTGTGTAAGGATCAAAAAAATATGGTCCATTTCTCTCTCTCTCTCCCTCCCTGTGCACGTGTTTTCATTTCCCTTTTTAAAACCCTGTAACATCTTGTCTTTTTTTAATGTTCTTTGATCACTAGTCAGGAAGTACTTTGAAATGAGAGGACTTTATTTTCACCCTGCCGTACTGTTACACATGACAGGGTAAAAGATTTATACCGTGTAAACTTTTTAGGTCTTTGACAGTGTGGCCTTATTGAGGATTTTTATTATGTAAAATGGAGTAGATGTAGCTGGAGTCTTGTCTCTTACACTGCTCCTTCTGTCTTGCGCAGTGGAGCAGAGATTTTGGAGGCTTGATTTTGAGAGTTCCCTTGTGGTGAGGAGAAGAGGGGTAAGCCAGAACGGGATGCACTTGGCTTAGCTACTGTCAGATATTAATCAGACTTTTTAAAAAAGAAAAATGACATGGTCCCTTTCTGGGTTTTATCAAAGTGTAATCCACTTAAATAATGTGAGATTATTCAGAAGGGAATATAGCTTTGAAAAAATGACATTCATTATGTCACAAACATTACTGTAATTCTTCACAGAAATTAACGTGTTCTTACTGTCCTAGTCTCTCTTCTGTTATGCTTTCTTGACAGTTCTGTTAGTATCAGGCCCAGGGCAAATTACAGTGTTAATGGTTCTTCTAGTTAGATGTTAAAGACAAAAAAAAGATAAATCACAGTGTAGGAAAAGACCAGAGTATAGTGGAAGAGTAGAGTATCTCCTGTTTTCATGCGTGTTCTTGAAAGGGAAGAGTAGACGCACCTTTAGCCTGGAGAGGGGGGAAGGAAAAAAAAAAAAAGAGAAACCCACCAAGAATGCTAGTTTTCCTCTCCCCAGCCATGTGCAGTCAGAGGGGTATTTTGTTCTCCTGTCAAGTGTTACTCTACAGGCATAAATAGAATAGCATTTGGGACAAGTGAATACTACTAGGAAAGGAGTGTTGGTAGTGTCCACATGGCAGAGCAGAGCATGTTGCAGCAATGCCTCTGAACCTGCTTGAGAGCCAGGAACAAGCTTAAGTCTACATTCCTGGTGTTGGGCTTGAACTGATTAGTCTAGAGAGACAGAGCTTGCTTGTAGCACCGCACCGAGAGGGACCAGATAGCTTTTGGTGTCCCTGTTGGCACATCTTGCCTCCCGTGCTGTAGGATGAAATAGCTTGAATAACATCTTTGCATCTAGATTACACGTGCCGTAGCCTGGTAATAGAAACACATGGTGGTGGTCCTGCAGCAGTAGCATTGAAATGCGTTAGTAAAGTATGTCCTGAAGGAGTGCTTTGTGGAGCAGCTTGAAGTAGACTGTTGCATGAAAACAAATAGGACATACACCGGAAACAGGACAGAAGAGAGATAGGAGGGAATGTGAGAATGACAGGTAATTTGAAGGTGAGTAAAAGAAATACTTAGATATCAATGAAAATGGAATGAAACAAAACTGGGAAGGATTGGGTGAATTGTCCTTTCACAATCACTTTTGTACATGTTTGTAAAGGGTAAGATAACTTCATTTTAAATGGTTTGTGGCACTTAGAGCTGCTGCTTCTGTCACCTTTCTCTAAGCAGTACCTAAGCTGATTTGGTTCTACTGAGAATAATTATTTACTGGAAGAATAATGTTAAGAAGCCTGTGCCAACCTGCCTTGCCACCCAAAGGTGATCTGTTAAATGAATCTATCTGGTTAATCACTAGCTGCTAGGCACTTCTCAGCATTAACAAGTGTGGCTTGGTGCAACTAAATGTAATGCTTTGATCAGGAAAGAAACTGGTAGTAGTAACTTACCTCTTGGTTTCAGTCATCAGCCAGATATGGTCTCTTTCCAGTACTTGAGCAAATGCTTATTTTCTTTGGATTTGATTGCAAGCTGTACGTGTTTTCATTGTGTTATCAGTGCTAATGTAATGGACTTACATTGGGACTGAGGTAAAAAGTAGGGAGAAAAAAAGAATCTTCATTGTGGGAAAACTTGGTGTCTGGCTCGGATTGCTTTTCTCCAGTGCTTTGAGAAACAGAGTTTATATGTTGGAGTGGGCAAGGTGCTAGGGTTTTGCTACTGTTTTCAAAGCCTATGAATTTCATAGACCAATGAAGCTATAAGACCTGTATATGTTCCCAATATGCTGAATTGGGGTTGACACCTGCTTGAAATGTTTAATAAATTACATTTTTGTCAAAGTACCCTAATGTTCTCTCATGAAGGAAAATAAATAACACTTATCTTTGTTTATGCTAAGAAAGTGATTTCTTATGTGCAAGATCAGGATTTTCTTCTGTGTAATGCATTGTGCAATAAGCTCATTGCAACAAGACTGTTTCTCATTCCTCCTTATGAAGCAAGGCAGTGCTTGGAGGCAGAATACCAGACGAGATAGACAGCTGGACTGATCTGCTGTGTCTAATTCTGTGTTTCTACAATAGAAGCAGCCTTTGCATTTTGAAAGCTGAATGTTGATTATGGCTGTTCAGGCAAAATTATTTGAATGTGTGATTCTTTTTGTGTGTCCTGTTTTTGAATCTCAGTTTGATCATGTCTCTTTGATGGACAACTGAATCAGCTGAACAGCTGGTAACAAAAATGACACCATATATTTCAGAAAAAAAACCAAAAACCTCTCACTTTCTTCAGCAGCTTAGGAGAAAAAAAAGTTAGGGGAAGAGATGTATTTTTACACCCTTTAAGATCACAAAGGAGCTGGAAGAAGAGCCAGATTTCTATGACCAGCCAACTTTCTCCAGATTAATAAGGTTTAGGTATTTGTATTATGATAAAATTCAGTGACGGTATTTGTATTTTCCCTAAATAACTCTGGTTTCTCCTTTCATGCTTTTTGGTACACGATTAATAAAACCTTTAGGTATTTAGTGAACCTGAAAGCCACTATAAATTTTAAGATAAATCAAGAGCTTCCACAGAGAATGAAAGGAGATTACAAAGTTTGGGTAAACTATGTGACTTTCATCATTCAGTGCAAAGAAACAAGTAGCATTGTATAGAAATATATAAATTATGTACATGTGACATGACTTCAGGTGCTGCTTTAGTGTTCAGTGTTTAATGACAAATCTGCTCGGGTTTATGGTTTTGTTTAAAGGGGATGGGAGGAGTCCTGTCATTTGGAATTACTTGGCCGTAGAGCAGAGCACGTATGTACTGCAGGGCTGGTGCCGAGAGCATCAGTGTTGCCAGCTGAATAACTGCTGGAGCTGACAGTTTTTGTGCTGTCTGTCAGCTTTGGCTTACAGCTGACTTGGGGGGGTGGCTGGGGGATATTAGCCAAAAGGATTTACTGTCGTCTCTGAACATGGTAAGGAGAAATGTTTTGCCTGTGTCTGGCAGTTTTAAGACCATATTTTATTTTTAGAATAGCTTCTTTGAGGGGAGTTCCAGTGCAATACCGAGAACATCCTCTCAAAGATACTGCACGCGTGCTTTTGAGGCCCAAACAGCTCCGTACGGGCTGCTGGCTAAAGCCTCAGGTCAGCCAGCCTGGAGATGAAAAGATGGCTTGCATTTGTAGTCAGCTTGCCTGAGATTGCAGCATCCAAGAAGCTGCAACTGGGCAGCCTGAAGAAGCACTAAATTACCTGGGATATAGTCCAGCAGAGGCTGGTTCCACGTGGGCCGTTCTGCTTGCGGGGGTGTTTCCCTGGTCAGCTTCACCGACCATGGGAATTTCCCACAGCTGGCCCTTCGCTTGGCTGACTGGGCTTCTCCTGGAAAGGCAGGTCTGTATTTGAGACTTGCGTAATTTATTATTAGTGGCCTAAGGCATCAAGTAAACTGAAGTTAAATTAATCATATATATTTATTCAAATGTATTGGAAACAGGAGCTTGCTTTTAAAATAAAGGTAAAATTTTCACTAGGTATGTTTTGATTATGCTTTTTTGAGGAAGGTAGGTGGGTTTGGTTTGGTGGTGTTTTGGTTTTTGTTTTGTTTTTTTTTTGGCAATCTGCAGTTTTATTGTTTGGATACAAATTACTCAAATGCTTATTTGAAATTTGCATATTAGACAAAGCTGCTTTTTAAAAAAAAAAAAAAAAAAAAAACAAAAAAAAAACCAAACCAAAACACCATAGTGTGTCCTGATAAATACAGTCTCACAAGCCTTCTTGGTTGTGTACAAAGTCAAGAGTGAGAGGTCAAAAAGAGATGCTGTAAATCTTACTTGCTGTTTCTCCAGCATGCAGCATGCTGCTTTTGTCTCTCTCTCCCCTCATCTTTGCTCCTCTGTGATTCACTTGGAGGAATGGTAGAGGTGGGAGGGGGAGACTTTTTCTGTGCCTCTCCATCTGGGAGTCAGCACTCGGATGACTCTCAGAACTGTTGTTTTGATCTTGCAGACTTATATTGTCCTTCCAGGAAGATCATGCATTACTGAGGGGGAGATTCATTATGGGGTTGTAGGAAGAATTGCATTTATTGTTGCCATGGACTCTGTTCTCAAGAGCATGAGCATTTTTATTTTTTACTTCATGAACAGTAAAAGATAATTTTATTTTTAAATATGACTTTCTGGGATAGGTATCTAGTAGTCTCACTATTGGTATAGTGTTTTGATTCTCTATTTCAAGAAGACTGAGTGTAACCTCCCTCCTCCGGTATGCTTAGCCTTTGGTCACTTGCCTTTACCAAGTTCATTACATTTATATTAAAACTTCATACTACTTTTGTTTGAAAGTGCATGTAGTGTTTGGAAATGCCTGTAGGTTTTCTGTTTAATTGCAGTCTGTGATAACATTTTGTTTTTAAAAAATATTCTGGAAAAGCTAATTTTATTAACTGACTTTCTGGTTCCAGGAAAAAGAATGGGAGTTTTTCAGCTGGCCTTAATAGAGGCTAGAGTTTTATTCATTGTGAACATATGAATCATTTTGATTCTTTACCAATAATTTCAAGCACAAGTATATGTTTCTCAGTGAAGCGCTGTTTTCACTGTATCTTATGATAAATATTTTGAAGTAGTTTGTTTGACCTCTAGTGTTGAGCTATGAAATTGCACCCCATTGACACAAAAATATCTTGCATTTCAGAAAAACCCGTCTCCCCCAAATCAGGTACATTGAAGAGTCCACCTAAAGGCTTTGATACGTCTGCAATTAACAAAAGCTATTACAATGTGGTGAGTGATTTTGGTTTGTTTTTTTTTTTTTTCTCTCCATCTGAGCTGTTGTATACAGTCGAATGTCATTTAACTAAATACTTACATGCACAAAAAAATGGCAGTCCTCTCAGAGAGCCTCAGTGCCAAATCTAGGTAGAGGTTATAGTGAATTCTCATATAAACAACATTAGTTTAATAGAATATCACACATATGGATTCTTAAGCATGAGGCAAAATTTTATAGTCTAAAGTAAGTGAATAATAGACACTTCTGTAATGTAATATCCTGATTTTTTTTTTTGCTTTGCTAGTTGTTAAGTTCCCTTCTCCCTGTCCCCCAAATACGCAATCTTCCCCAATTTCTGAGTTAATGAAGTTCTCCTGTGTTAAAAATGATTAAGAATGTTTTTGTCCTTTTTGTTGAATAAGTGATTGAACATTTTGAATTCATTTGCCTCCTTTGTATTCATGCTTATAAATCAACCCAATTATTAACTTTGAGAATCTCTCCCACTGATGATGGATAGATTTCACAGCAAAAGCAATATATATAGCCAGAGTCAGCCTTTAACATACCCCCAGGAATTCTTAACCTAGTATTTAGCTGTCTTAAGTAGATGCATTTTAAGAAACATATCAAACTCTGTCTTTAAATGTGGTGTTGTAACCATTTTGAGACTCCTTTATTTCCTAAGACTAGATATATTGGGAAGCGAAAAGCATCTTTCTGTTTTTGTTAACCACTGCTCTCTGCTGGTGTAAAACCAAAACACAAGGTTTCTTTCCTTTATCTTTGAAGCAACGGTCACTGTTTTCCATTTTATTTGTCAGTTTTTAGCGTGGATAATAAAGCATTGTTTTATGCTTTCGTCTTTTGTGGCTGTGGCGTGAACAACACCGGCCACCTGGAAGAACAGAGCAATTTTGCCGGAAGTCTCCTAACTGAAAACAGTGAGGCAACCTCCTGCTCCTCCCCGTGGCTTGCTTGGTGCCTCTGTTGGTAGTCATTCCATGGTAAAGGGAGGGCTGCAGTTCTCGGGCTGTTGTATCCCGCGCCTGCTCGTCGTAGTGACAGTACCTGTCCAGGCACAGCTTCCTTGAAACTGCAGGGAGTAGTGGTCTTACTGGGGTACATCCAGCAACAAAATATCAGATAGTTTTCTTTTTAATTTTTATTTTTCACTATATCTTTTTTTAGTATTTTTTATTTTTTTTTCAAAGTTACATGTGTAGTAGCAAATATGTCTTCTTTATTGTTCTGATGTTACAACCTATGTTTTTCAATACAAGTAAACTGAAATGAATGCAGCAGAGAGACGATTTAGTTCCTTCACTAGGCAAAAGGCTATTCGCTTTTAAATTTAATTAGATCTCTGTTGAATTTTTAATCAAAATAAACTGGCAGCTTTCTTGAACACTAGTCTTTTAAGATTTGAGTTGGTGTTTTGTTCTAGTGGTTTTAGTTTTGTGTGTTTTTTTTCTTAAAGGTAAATAAGTGCCTTATATAATGTTATATTATTATTTCCCTGTTAGATCTTAATATGATAATAGCTGTTTTTCCTAGGGAAGGATTTGTGCAGGTGGCACCTGTGTACATTTGTCAGACGAGGACAAAAGCAAAGGGTGGTTCAGATGCAGATTGGGAAGTCGTAGGAGAGGCTCTGCTCATCTCCCTTTCTGGGAGAAGGGCTGGGATAGGCTAAGGGAAAGGTGCTTAATGTAAAAAGGAGACTGCTTTCACCACTTTCCTCTGTTCTTCACCCCTTGTAAACATGTTCTTTATTTCTGTGGACTCACAGAGCTCCGTCTGAAGTCCATAACACAAATCACATACATTCTAGTGCCAGTGTGCTTTATTAGCTGCACCTTGCAGTAGGTGTTGCTGAGAAGACACGAGCACATTTGGTTTAGGCTTGCGTTTTGCCTGGCTTGGGAATGCGGGTTAGTAGAGAATGACTACTTCTAGAAGGTCTTGTCCTCCATAAAATGGTACAAGTCTACAGCCGTGTGTGATACAAACCAGACTGTGATCGAGCAGGAAGCATTTTTCATGCAGGAGTAACTTAGTAACTTGTTACTGAAGAAGTGAGCGTATTATTGGAGGTTATTCCCTGAAGACAGAGCAGATATTACTCTAAGTTTTATTTTTACTTGAGAACTTAAAACTTTTAATCCGAAATAAAATTAGGTTATCTCTGCGTGCAGGACAATTGCCTTGAGATTAAATAGCTGTTCTAAAAGCAGGTAAAGAAGTGGGCAGCTTTTTCCATAGTATGCGTATTTGAATGATCTCATTATTCATGTAAGTGAGAAGTGATAGAAAATAAGCACTCCTTTTGAGGCCACGCTTAGGAAGTTAGGTCGAGAGTTTGTGTTTACTGAAATTCATACACATTTTTGAGGATCTTGAGATACGGTGTACTTGTGCGGTGCTTTACGTTGCCCCCCTGAGGGCCTGTTTTAAGAGGTTCATCTCTCAAATCCTTATGATCCAGGAAAATTACACATTGATTACCGTTTTGCAGAAGTATGTGATATTTCAGTTGTGCCATACTACTTCCATAAAATGGGAACATGCTACGGGATCGTGCCCAAGCACAGCTGTGGAATCTGCCTTTTCTTCCTCTGATTTAGAAGGCGATCAGCTTCGTGTAGGTCATTTAAAATCCATTTTTGGGTGGTGGTTTTTGCCTTAGGGAGATGGCTGGGGTTTTGTGTGACTGAACTGTTAACCATGCTTGAATTTTCCATGCTGTGTAATTGAGAGAGCTTGTGCTGTATGAGCTCAGTTGTCTGTGCCTGCCATTCATCAGTATTATGGGTTGCAAAAGCTGCCACTTCAATGCTGCTCTTTTGGTACCCGGTCTTATCTGTGCAAATGTTGTGGTGGAGTTGTGGAAACAAGGTCTTCCAGGTCTCATGGGGTCTTGCAGCAGCCAGAACATGCAGAAAGCAGGAAGGGGAAGCAAGGTGATTATTAGAGCATGCGGGCGAGATGTGGATATGAGGAATGTAAGGGTGCTCTGGTGCCAAAATACTGACTACTTACTGCTTCAAAGCACAGTCCAAGTGTTTAATCCTCATAGCTTCTCGGTGAGGTAGGTAAGTCAAGCTGGAAGGACGCGAGATTTCACAGAACGGATGTTTTAGAGCTAAGTAAGCAAGATTATTCTCTCTAAAAGATATCTGAAGTAAAAAAGTATTGTATGTGGTGGAAACTATACTTAAAAAAAGGAAATAATTTAATGTGTTTTGGGAGGTGTTTAAAACTGTGTGTGTATCTAAAGTATTGTATAACATTGTGAACTACTAGAATAACATAAAGCAGTATAAGTGTTTCTAGTACTCTGCATAGGTTTTGTAGCATTGTTTTATTTATAGTTGCATTTCTCTTCCTTTTTCCAGTAATTTAGGAGGTTGCCAATTCTAGGTTTTAAGCTTTCCCATTCTTTTTTCTCCCTCCTTGTAAGTCTTTTTCCTCCGATCCCATATTGTCCCTATTGCAAAGAAAATCCTCAAATAAAAATCTAAATGAGCACAGGAAAATAATGGATTTGTGATCAACATGAAACTACTTTTACTTCAAGCTTTTCAGACAGCTATTTATAGCAAAGAATAGAAATACTCTTTGAGAAAGTGGAACAGAGGTGCAGCCTTTCAAGATCTCTAGCAAATTTGTTGATTTTTATCTTTGAATGTCTTTTAATGCCGTTCCGTGCTTCATCAGGACACTGTGTTTTTTGTCCTTGGCTTTCAGTCTCCTTTTGCCTATTAATGGCTATGTAGTAACTTTGGTCTGGGAGATTTTTGTGGGAAAATCCATATTGGAAAAAATTGACCTTGCATTTAGTTTTGAACCTCATGGATCTTAAATACTTTTACATTTCCATTTCAGCACTTGACTGACTTTGTTTTATATATGTGTAGGAGCATGTGGGGTTTAACTAATGCTGTGGTCAATGGAAACTTTTGTTTATTTAGTTGCATTTTTTCCCTGGTCTAAGTCTAGGGAAAAATCCTGGACCTACAGCAAGTCAAAAAAAAAACAAAACAAACCTAGCTTTTTTAAAATTTGCGTGCTCATGTTGTACTTTATGCTGTAGTTTCCTAGTTAGTAGCCATAACTTTCCCTGTGATGTTGTTCTTCATAGTGTTTAGCAGGGAATGGAGACATTTAAATCATCAGTTCAGGATTCAGATTTCCAACAAAAGAATGAACTCAAAAGTGGTCTCTCTTTCTCTCCAAATGAATAGAAGCATTCAAGGAATAAGCAGAATCAGTGACACCAATGAAAAGAACAGTGAATTCTTCATTGACATACTGAACTATTTAAAGTTATTTCATCAGGTTTGCATTTAGGAATGAAAGACTTTTTATTTCCTAAGAAAGAGTATTGACTACAACAGTGAATAATGCACTCAATTACAGTTGTTACTATAAATGCTGAAATGAGATATTACTGTAGGCTTGACAAATATGGCGTGTAGCAAAATAAGAAGGTTTGTGGTGTGGCTTATGACCAATGAATAGCAAAAACTTTTCAAAGCTCAGCTGTATTCATTGAGCTACATTTAATTCTGATGATTCCCTTGCTAAATCATTAAGTTTTTGGAGGCAAAAAATAATTTGCCTGCTAGAAGCACAGTAGAACTTGATGTGACTATATTGGAGGATATCGTAAAGCAGACTCCTGGGAGATGGCCCAGTAAAACGCTTTCTTGTACATATTTGGGAGTATTTCAGTTGTTTGATTTATATTCAGCCAAAAACCGAGTGTGCGCTGTATTTTATAAATTCCTGACTTTACATCAGAGTCTGTTATAATTTTCTCATGGTACGGTGGAGTATTGCACTCCCAGTGGAAGGTTAGGCAGCTCCATTTAAAAAGAATACAATAATGCTAATCATGGCGAAGTAAAACTGTCAGTTATTCGGTATTTTAAATCTGTTAATATTCAGACCTGCTAGATAGAACAGTACATCTCAAGTAGTAAACACTTTACAACTGATCTTGCTAGCAATGTGTTGTAATTGAGACTGGGAAAATGACACTAATTATTAATTTCTCTTACAAATTCTATTGTGCTTTGCCAACCTCTGATCTTTGACTGTTCTGAAGTACATAAGAGGAATAATTACCCCAGCTTTGGGAGAACACTCTGTAGTGCTCAGATTTTACAGTAGAAGTTCTAAGCGTAATTCCTGTTAGCTTACTTTTTTTTTTTTGTGTATAGTTAAAGGATGGCTCATTGTGTGTGTGGTGTTTTTTTTCTTGTGAATTTCACAGATATATAGTTTTCAGTGCTTTCTTACTGATATTTACATTTTTAATGTAAAACACTCATTTACATTTTCCTACTGCTAAGTAAATCTTAGTATGCTTTAAAACAAAATTAAAACATTTTGAAATTTCTCTTAAATACCAATTAGCAAATGTCATTTATTGTAGGTGCTACAAAATATATTAGAGACAGAAAATGAATATGCTAAGGAGCTACAAACAATGCTTTCAAACTACCTGCGACCATTACAAGCCAGTGAAAAGTATGTGAGTTTGTTTGTTTTTTTTTTTTTGTTTTTTAATTAAGCTTGAGATCTCTTGTGTATCGGGGAGGGTTTACATGGTCAACATTTTGATGTCAATATACATTTTCTTGTGTGGACTGTAGATTCTTGAGGCAGGACTTGCTTTTATTCAGTTTGCTTGCAGACTGAAAGAGTATAGTCCTTGATCTAAGAACCTTCTGTTCTACGTTTATTAAAGCACAATTAGTCAATAACTGCAAACCTAAACACCTTTCATTTACTTTGGCTCTAGGCTAAACTCAGCAAATACTTCGTACTTAATGGGAAACCTGGAAGAAATAAGTTCTTTCCAGCAAATGCTTGTACAGTCTTTAGAAGAATGCACCAAGTAAGTACTCTGCGTACCAGATGCTGTAAAATTCTAACAAGCAAATATTTTATTATTTCTGTATGTTGTTTGTGATAACTTTTGTTCCTCTCACTTGAGTGATGGTTGCTACAGCAGTGCAGTAATAGATGTTTGGATAATGCATTGATTACTTGTGCAGATAGATACTGGCTCTAGGATGCAGTTGCAGAGGTAGGACGCAGTATGGAAACAATTTATTAATTTCCATGGTGCAGTTGCATACCACTGGGGAAGTGGTAGAGTAAGTGATGTTTTTTGTTTTGGAGGCATGAATTTTAAGTCTTTTCTTAAAGTAAGAGAAAGAATGAAGGGAGCTTATGCTGTGATGGACCAGTGGAGGGGGGGATAAGTGACTTGGATGAGGGACACTGTATGAGAAAGCTTGTGCTTAGTATTTTTCTGTCCTGAACAATGGTGGCTGTCAAAATATGTTGGGAGAGATTTGCAGGATAGGCAGCAAAAGAGAAGTCTGAATTTTTAAAAAAAAAAAAGAGAAGAAAAAAAAACAACCAACCAACAAAACCCCAAAACAACCAAAACTGCCTCAATGCCTGTACTGTATCATATAGGAAGCATGAAGCACAGAAAGAAGGGGATGAAGACACCTATCCTCCTTTCATAGGTTAGGCTGAGATGATAGCTGGATATTTTTCAGTTTGTACTTCAGCACTTCGGCATGTAAGAAAGAAGGTGACCAAACCATGTTTGAATTGTCCGAACAGTTTCCTGGTGTTGAAACATCACTGGAAGTGTAGTTCCTGTTCCTAGCCTCAGTTATGTCCTTTTCCTTGCCTGTATTCTGTTTTTGTCTGACCATAGGGTGAGCTAAGGCAACTTGCTAACCTGAATTTGCTTGTTTGTAATAAAGTTAGTAATTTGGATTGCTACTGAAGACTTAGATACATTTCAGTCTGTAGGGAGTACTCAGCTGTAAGAAGGAATTAATGTCTTGGATGGAGGAGAAAATCTCTTTTGGCATCAGTGATCTTTAGATCATAGAATCGCAGACTAGTTTGGGTTGGAAGGGACCTTCAAAGGTCATCTAGTCCAAGGCCCCTGCAAGGAGCAGGGACATCTCCAACTAGGACGGGGCTCTGATCAACCTGGCGTTTATTGTTTCCAGGAATGGGGTATCTACCTCTCTGGGCAACCCATTCCAGTGCTTCACCACCTTAATCGTAAAAAATATCTCCCTTATATCTAGTTTAAATCTATCCTCTTAGTTTCAAACCATTATCGCTTGTCTGGTCACAACTGGCCCTGCTAGAAAGTTGCTCCCCATCTTTCTTATAAGCCCCATTTAAGTATTGAAAGGCCACAATAAAGTCTTCCTGGAGTCTCCTCTTCCCCAGGCTGAACAGCCCCAACTCTCTCAGCCTGGCCTCATAGGAGAGGTGCTCCAGCCCTCTGATCATCTTCGTGGCCCTCCTCTGGACCCTCTCCAACAGGTCCATGTCCTTCTTATGTTGGGGGCTCCAGAGCT